>CAKNYM010028378.1:0-17570 GCA_932195095.1 Andricus curvator | reverse complement strand
TTGTCTGTAAAATAAACTTGGAAAATAACAAAAATTTGATGCTTAAATCGAATTTGGTCAGAGTTTTATTTTTACACAACTGCTATATTATGTTTTTAGTAATAATGCGCTTTTTGTGCCGCACTCTTCACCGCACGCTATATGCCGAAATTTTGCCCTAAGTACCTGACGAGCATGATAGACGCACGCTGTGCTGCATATCATGCAGACCATGTGCGGGCACTATGCGGGATTACTTATTACCCTCAGAACGTGCTGTCACTCTGCTTGCATTGTTGCCGACACATCGTGCTTGCACGCCATGCGCCCATGTGCGTCCGCATGCATTGTTATCTGGGGCATATTCGTTTTAAAAATACGAAAAATATTCAATGGCGATTTAACGCAAAAACCAACCAAATAAAAAGTTACTCACCGCTCTTGAAAAAACATCCCTTATGAAAAAGAAGTATTGGTAAGTATTGGATCCAGTACTTTTTTCGTGAAAAAGTATTGAATTTCTAATACTTATTCCCGAAAAAAGTATTAGATCCAATACTTACCAATACTTCTCTTTCATAAGGGATATTCGGCAATATTTTCTGTGAAACGTAATATTTTGACATTAAAATACGCTGGTACATTACGTATCGGGAGCTTCGACCACTGTAAACAGATGGCGCGATATATTAAATATTAGTATTAAAACTCGCTTTGTCCCAACTAGCCCCGTGTCCCAACTAGCCCCGGTCTCCCCTATGCTTCTCGAATGATAATACGTATTTCGTACTTGGTAGCTTAACAATTTTTCTTCAAAGAAACAATTAAAATAATATATAGTGCAATAATTCTGACATTGAAGTCTTTTAATTAACACAGTAAAAACTCTGGGATAAATTTTGTTGAACCCAATTTTAAGATGGGGTTCCATCTCGCTCGGATTTGGGGTACGAAAGTATCGCCTATTGTTTTTGCCGCAAAACTTTAAAAAAAATTGACAGCAGGTGACGTTTCGTACCCCAAGTCCGAGGGAAACCATACCTTTTGTACTGGTACCATTCACACTACCAAGACTAATTTTTGTTGCAGGAAAATGGTACCATGAAATTAGCGTTAGATTCACACTTTGTTTTTTCTGTGAAATTTCTATTCAATACAGTAAACATATTTCAATGTTTTAAAAAAAATTTATGTGTGTAAATTCGTGAAGAGTAATATAGCCTTAGAATATCCTATTCGTCTGAATTCAGCGAAAATTTTTTAGGGGACCTTATTCATTTGAAAGTGTCAATACGAATTAATTTCAGTGTCGGCCAATTCATTTTAGCCCGTGAGATTTTAAGTCAAGCTCCAATTCGCCAGAATTCGCCAGCGCGAATACAGTTAAAAACTGGCCTATTCAATCGAATTCTTAAGGTATAACTAACGCGCAGGGGTATATAGTATCTGTTGTAAATATATATTAATGATTCCCGTAGCTCAGTGTTATCGTCTGGACTTATACACTTGGGATCGCTGGTTTGAGTTTCGAGGCATGCAGTTTTTATTTTTTTTTTCCGAAATAACCTCGACCACGAATTAAGGCGAATTGAAACGCATTCAATTCGCTCTGGCCCAATTCGTTTCAACGAATCAGAAAGCAGAATTCGGGCGAATTTAAACATGTTAATTAGCCGCAATCCTCCCGAATTAGTTTCTTTTTGCTGGGATGGTAAACTTCAATTATCTTATTTGAAAAATTCGAGTCTGGGCTTTTTTTTTTGGGGGGGGGGGGCAAGCCGCCGTAGCCCCCCCTCTGGATACGCGCCTGATGTCAACTAGTGTCTCTCTTGTACCACATTCTTTGAGGATTATCTCGTTTCGGACTCTGTCCATCAGTGTTTTCCCGCATATTGTGAGCAGAGGTTTCATGCCAATCGCGTTAATTTTACTCCTGTCCTTTTCTTGACAGGTCCATGTCTCGCTACCGTATAGTACAGGCGGTACGAATATAGAATTGCGTATGGCCATTTTAGCTTTTTTTGATATGTCTTTATTTCTGAGAATGGACCCTGCTCTACCGATAACCTTCTTACCCTTGTTTATGCGCCTATCTCACTCCCCATCTATTTTTCCGTCGCTAGTGAATAGGCTACCCAGATATACGTACTTGTCAACTTGTTCTAATCTCTCATCATTTAGGGCAATGTTGCACATTTTTTTCTCACTTTTTCCTTCTAACACCATGATTTTTGTTTTATTTACGTTAATTTTGAGGCCCATGTTCTTCATGCTTGTATTAAGTTTATTTAACATTCTTTGCAAGTCCTCGATTGATTCTGCCATAACAATCTTGTCATCTGCGAAAGCTAACCCACCTACCTTCACTGTTTCGTGATCTACACCTTCTTTATCGAAGAGGGCCATTCTTAAACACTTATCCATAAATATGATTAATAGCGATGAGGACATAACGCATCCTTGTTTCACGCCTTGCATAATGCCGAAGCAGTCACTCAGTTTTCCGTTTACCCTTACACTCACTTTACTACCTGTATATATTGTTTTTATTGCTTGTAGGAGCCATCCATTGACTCCGTACACTTTAAGGACTTCCCAAAGTTTACTTCTATTTACCTTGTCAAATGCTTTTTCTAGGTCAACAAATGCACAGAAAACTTTCTTTCCTACTCTCAAGCTTCTTTCTGTGATCTGTCTTAAGCTAAATATCTGATCTGTACATGATCTTTCTGGCATAAATCCACTTTGGACTTCCCATATCTTTTCTTCTGCAATTTTCAATACCCTACGAATAATTATTTTTGAGTATATTTTACTTACGGTACTTAGTAAGCTGATACCTCTGTAATTACTGCAGTTGATTTTATCTCCCTTTCTTTTGTATATTGGTACGATAATCGCTTTTCTCCAATCGTCTGGGACTTCTCCCATCTCGATACATAAATTTATCAATTCGCACAACCTGTGAGGTATGTACTCGCCACCGTATTTAAGCATTTCAGCGGTAATACTGTCTACACCAGCAGCCTTACCGTTTTTTAAGTTCTTAATTATATCTCTAACATCAGTGACACAGACTTTTTCAACTGGGTTTTCTAATGCATTATGTTCTATGTGGGAGTTCTGTTGCCCCATATCTTCACCCCCTAATAATTGTTTAAAATAGTCTTTTAAAGCGTCTACTATCCCGTATGTATCATATAGCATTTCGCCTTTGCTGTTTCTCATGATGGCAAAGTCTGTACTTTTACTTTCCTTTATCAGATTAAATAATAGTTTCACGGTTCCGTCAAAGTCGTTTTGTATTTTCTTTTCTTCTTCTGTTCTGATTTTATCTTTACTTTCCTTGAGTAGTCGTTTAACTTTCCTATTTTTGTGTCTGTAATCATTTTTGAGCCTATTTCTCTTCTCATCGCTAAGACCTGTGATGTGCAGCGTTCTTTCGTACGCTTCTTTATTTTCTTGTCGGGCTGCCCTAATTTCATCATTCCACCACGCATCGCCAGACTTTCTTCCTACCGCTGCTGTACCACACACTTCAATCGCAGTTTTAACAATGATATCCCGTAACAAAGTCCACGCGCCCTCTATATCTTTATTGCTTCTAAGCGTCTCTCGCCTTATCTATGCGTTCGTTTATCTTATTCTGAAAATCTATTCGCACTTCCGGTTTCTGTAAATTTTCAATCTTGATTCGCGCTTGTTTCGTTTTTTTTTTGTTCTCTTTCTTCTCCATCCCCGCCCTAAGTTTATTTTGGAGACTAAAAGGTAATGATGAGTATTGCATTCGGAACCCTCATGACTCTTGTATCTTTAACTAGTTCTCTAAGTCTTTCATCCGCAATAACGAAGTCAATTACACTGCGGTTATTTCCTTCACACCAGGTGTACGTGTGGATCATTTTATGTCGAAACCAAATATTGGTAATAAATAGGCCCTTTTTCAAGCATAAGCTAACCAATTTTTCCCCGTTATAATTTTTTCTTGTTGGATCCCCAAAATTACCTAGCACCCTTTCTGTATCTGTATCCTGACGTTTTACGCCGACCCATCCGTTCATATCTCCTAGCAGAATTATTCTTTCACCTTGATCGCAAGTACTTACTGTATCAATTAAAGTGTACCAGAAGGCGTCTTTGACCTCCCTCGGATCGCTATCAACTGGGGCGTAGCACGCTATGATGAATAATCTTCTGATTCCTACCTTCATTCTAGCCCACAACAACCTGGTAGATACAAAATCATGATCTTTGAGATGCTGTCTTGCTTTTTCATGCATAATTAAACCGACCCCCTGAATACCATGTGATTCACTACACTGTAAAAAATAAAAAAATTGTACCACTTAGAATGGTAAAATTACCAACGAAAAATTGGTGCATTTTTACTACTCTGATTATGGGATGAATACCACTTGCATGTTAGAAGTTCCAACCAATCTTGTAACTTTACCACTTTTAGACTGACACTATAGCAAGGTGTTGTAGAAGTACAGTTTCTGCTTGTGAATCTGTGACTTTCAGAGTAGGTAATAAATGGACCTACTTTCAGAGTGTTGATTTTTTTGATGCTGGTAAAAGTACAGAAACTGTTAAAAATTCCTTTTTCCAACGTAATCTCACGTCTTGAAATTTGATAATTGATAACGAGGCGTACTTGCACAGCTCTTAACGTAATATAAGTAAGAGTAATTTTAAAGTTTCAAAGTTGCGGAGAATAATGAAAAAAATGGTAAAATTAACATTATTGGTAAAAGAGTGTTTCAGAATGGTATAAATTATGGAAAATTTTATTTACAAAATTGATAAAAAATATAGTATAAATATACAATAAAAGGATATATTAAGTTCAATAAATAATAATCTTTTGAAGAGGGGAATTTTTCCCTTTCTTTTAATATGAAATATATTTTTACAACTTGTCAAACTACAATTTAGTATAACTTTGAGTAAAACATGCATCTGTTTTTAATTCCCATATATCATATTTTGAATATATTTACATATAAAAAAAAACTCGGAGCAACTCAGAGACTCAGAGTCGACTTCAAGTGACTTCGACAAATTATTGTATTTTGGCTGTGACATTTTTTGTGCACATCGTTTGTCGTTTGTACGTAATATGTGCTTATGCATAGTTAAAAGATGTATATTCTCGGTCGCTGAGAATCCGCATGCCTCTGTCGATTTCTTGTACGTGCTGAAAAAAAGTGGCCATTCTCTTACCTCTCCCCCGAAGCTGGGTAAGTCCTTCGTCATTGCCTGTCGGGCAAGGCATTTTTCAAAGCCTGTCACTTCCGTTGTCGTCGGGGTTTTGTCTGAGAAAAGAGTGTGGTCGTCGTTCTTGATCTTGTCTTCTCATCAGTTGTCCATCTTTATTGTTGTTTCCTTCTGACTCCTTCCATGCTAGAACTTTGGATTTCACCGAAATTTCTGAGTCTTCAGATTTTCTCGAACACTGATCTTCACCTTCTTCCAGATCAGCTTCTTCGAGCTGTGCAAGTTCTGCATGCAGTTTAAGGATTGCTGTCTTCCGTTCAAGCCGCCTTCGTTCCGCTTCTTCTTCGAGACTATCTAGTTCTTCGGCTTGACGGATTTCTCGACTTTTGCGCGCAATTGAGCTTGAAACGGAGATTTCTCAAATAACACTTTTTGACCTTGGTGCGAATAATGACCTGTGGGAACGTTCACACACGCGCTCGGATTCAGCGCGTCTTCCTTGATGTGTTTGTACTTGCCCGGCTGTCAGTTCGCCGGCTGTAGGATCAGCTTTTTCTTTTCTTTCTTTCTTTGGGGTTATTTCCATTAGCACTAGGTCATTGCTATTTCATAGTTGGTTCTGTTTTCAATAAGATGTATTAACTGAGTAGATTATGGATGGAGCGGTAGGTATGTAGCTTATGTAAGGCGGGAAGATTTAAAAGCACATGTTTGTAGATCAAGGTGTTTATCATAGCTGTAGTGTTCACGTGCCGTAAAGCGTGAGGGTTCCAAGCATAGAGTATATGTGAAAGCAAGCATGAGTAGTAAGCATAGACTTAAGGCTTAAAGTGGTGAGAAGAAAAGTTATACCAATAGAACAGTATTTTTAATAAATTTGATTATTTGATAGCAAGCTGAACTGTTGGGGTCAGACAGGAAGCTCTCAGCACAGAACGGAGGGAATTTTTTCATTTTTATAAGGGATTTTTCTAGACTGTTTCTGTGATCTTGGAATCTGGGACATGCCCATAGGACGTGGTTGATATCTTCATTAAAGTTCCCACAAGGGCATTCCTCTGAGTCCACCAGGCCCTTTCTGGCCAGGCTGCCAGCAAGAGCATAGTGGTTGCTTCTAAGCCGGGAGATAATAACAATATCACACCTTTTATTTAGATTGGATTCAAGGAACCAAGGTTTAGGGGAATTCGAAAAGAATCTATCAAAGTAATGGAGGCCCACTCTCCTACGGTCGCTATCTCTCTTCCAGTCAGAGCTGGAAATCTCATGTAGTTGAGTCGCAATTGATTTATAGAAATCTGTGTGAGGTATTCTACATTCTAAAAGGGTACCCTGGGTTAGTGCTAGTTTGGCAAGTTTGTCAGCGACTTCATTTTCGAAGATGCCTTTGTGTCCAGGAATCCAAACAAGACTGACTTTAAGGTTTATAGTATTAGCATAGGAGAGAAGGTTTCTAATCTTAAAAATGTAAAAGTTATTGGTATCCAGGTGATTGAAATTTTTGCAAGCGAGTAGAACACTGCGAGAATCAGAGCAAATGGTTGCGGGGGAGATACTATCATTTATTATGATTTCTAATGCTTCAGAGATAGCGATAGCTTCCGCTGTAAAGATAGTTGCAAGGTGAAAGATTTTATATTTTTTAAAAAGTTGAAGGTTCAAACACACAATACCAATTCCAGTTTGGTTGGTATCCTCCTTTTTGGAGCCATCAGAAAAGAAAAGGGTTTGATTTTTAAGAAAGTTTTCGGCGTATTGTCTGAATTCCAAATTAGGAGAAGGGCTTTTTGAAAGGAGTTCTCCCACTTCTAAGTCTATGTTCGGAGATTCAAATTCAAGGGAGTAAGGTAGTAGGTAGTTGATAGGGGTATAAGAGAACATGATTTTTGATTCGTATTTTTGGAGATTAATAAAAGAATTTAATAAGTAAAAGGCTTCTCTTATATTGAATGTGTTTTTGCGAGCAGTTAATCTTTCTAGTCGGTAGAGAGGGTCTAGAATTGGATGGTCCTCCCAAGAGAAGAGTTTAAGAGTGAATTTCCTAGTTAGGAATTGAAATCGGCGGAATAGAGGGGGTTCTTTAAGCTCAGCGAACATGACTGGGATTGGTGTGGAGTTGCGATAGCCAAGGATTAGCCTGAGAATGCGATTTTGAAGTTTACAGATTTGATCGAATGCTTTCGTTTTGTATATGGACAAGACTTGGCAACCATATTCGAGGGCACTTCTGATGAGCGAATGATAAAGAATGCGTAAGGTTTTGGGGTTGGAGCCCCACCAGGTACCTCTGAGAAATTTGATAATATTAATAACTTTATTGGTTTTTTCGATTAAGCGTAGGAAGTGAGGAGTCCATGTTAGTTCTGAGTCAAAAAGTAGACCTAGGAAGGTGACATCATAGGAGAGAGTAATTCTTTGGTTGTTTAAAATGATGTGGGAATCCATTGGGACAAGTGATTTATTGATAGTAAAGATAAGGAATTTGGTCTTCTCCGCAGATATATTGAGGCCTCTTGTTTTGAGATAATTTTGGAGAGAAACTATACTTTCTTGAAGGATATAGATACATTCCTCTAGGTTGCAAGCTGATATATATATGACTATGTCGTCTGCATACTGAAGAATTTTACAACGGGGATGGATGTGTTTGTGGATATTTAATGTATAGATATTGTACAGAGTTGGACTAGAGACGCATCCTTGGGGAAGACCTCTTTTGAATTTATAAGGTCCAGCATGAGAGCTGTTAATTTTAAAATATACATTTCTTTCGGAAGAGAGATTCTGAAAAAACTTACAGATTTTCCAAGGCACCCCTAGTGTTCGTAAATCATTGATTAGGATTTCTGGGACCACTCTGTCGTAAGCAGCTTCTACGTCAAGAAAAAGGGCAGCTGTAAAGGATTTTTCAACGAAGGAGAGGTGGATTTCTGTAGATAGGGTAGCTAAGTTATCAATGCAGGATCGATTTTTCCTGACGCCAAATTGTGAATTGTGGATAATCATTTGATTCTCCAGCCACCAATTGAGTCGTGTAATGATTAGTCTTTCTAGCAATTTAAGGAAGCACGAAGCAAGAGCAATTGGACGGAATTTATCTGGATTAGATTTGGGTATTAGGAAAACAAGATAGTTAGACCAAGATTCAGGGAACGAACCTTCATCAAGAATTAAATTATAGATGGTCAAAAGCCGTTGTCGGATATTTTTGGGTAGCTTTTCAATCACTTCAAAATTGACTCTGTCAAGGCCTGGTGAAGATTTGCTTTTGGCATTTGTGATCGCGCGATTTAATTCCTGGAGGTTAAAGGACATGGATAAAAATTCAGACGCCTGAGTTTCAACTGAAGGATAGGGGTTATTTGGTAGAGGGGGAGGGTGGGGTATGTCAGTGGGAGGGCTACTAGATTCGTAAAATTTATCAATAAATGTTTCCATTTTTTGGGTGGTTTCGGTATTATTTTGAGCAGTGGTTGGGGAAGGTGTAGATAACAGTCTGTATCGAAATCCTTTAACTGTATTCCAGACATTGGAAATTTTTGAATTGAGTGATAAGGATTCGCAAAAGGATCTAAAGCTTGTTATTTTAGTTTTTTTAAAGGTGCGCTTAGAGGTGGCTTCAAATTTTTGAAGGTCAAGGTAGTTTTTATAATTAGTGGAGTGGCGATATCTACCTAGTTTGGCTTTCCTAAGGCGTTCTATCTTCGAGCATTCTTCATTCCACCATGGTGGGGAATTTGGGAAGTCTCTTTTAGGTTTATTTTCAATTTTTGGACCTGCTTTGTGGAGAGCCTCGTCAATTATTTCGAATAGGTTATAATATGCTTCAAGGGGAGAAAAAGGGGAACTCTCAGTTGTACAGTTATCAAAACTTTTTGCTTCAAGGATGCTATGAAACGTACTCCAACATACTTTTTTTAAATTATATTTGTGGGAGGAGAATTCGAAAATGAGGCAATTAATTTCCAAGGTGGTGGTTACAGGAAAGTGATCACTACCCATCTTATCTTGTTCAACTTTCCATGAACAGAGAGGGATGAGATTGTTGGATACTATGGTTAAATCGATGGCTGATTTAGCTTGATCAGGGCGATTGAAACGAGTGGCAGAACCATCATTTAGTATGCTAAATATCGAATTTTGAGTGGCTTCGAGGAGTTTGTTTCCAATGGGGCAAGAATTTTCGCTGCCCCACGAGACGTGGTGACAATTAAAGTCGCCCCCTATGAAGATGGAAGAGAAACGGTCAGTGTAGAACTCGAAAAGATCATTCCAGTTTATAGCGTTGTTAGGGGATCTTGGGTTTCTATAAATATTTACTATTAATAATTCTCCCCAATTGGTTGGAATTGAGATTGCTATTGATTCCAAGAAGTTGGGAATTTCATAGGATGTAATGGAAGAAAAGGGAATATCGTTTCTGACTGCTATTATTAAACCTCCTCCGGGGTTATTGGAGCGATCATTTCTGATGATGGTAAATTTTTTAAGAAAAAAGTTATTTTTCGTTTTTAAGAAGGTTTCATTCAGCATGATGACGTCGTAGTTATGGAGCACTCTTTCAAGGTTGCCTTTTTTGTTATTAATACCTCTGCAATTCCAATGTACAATTCTTACCCTTTTTAAATTGCCCATGTGTAGTTTAATGTAATAGATAGTTGAATGAAATTATGATTGGGGGCAATCAGTTATGTTTCTAGTCATGTATTGCTATATCTAACGTAAGTACTTGGTAACTATTTTTTAGAGAGAGAGTGATCATTTATATTGTTTATGGAATTGTTTAATTGGTCGGTGAATCCGGCGTTTAAGAGCGAAAGAAGTGGGGCAAATCGTTGTAAAATATTCATTAAGGATGAGATCATGTTCATGAGATTTTCATGGTTCGTAGAAGTAGTGGAATGGGTACTAGAAAAAGTAGGGGTTGTACAAGTAGAGTTAGAGGTGCGATCTTGGAGGCAGACTCCATTTCCAAAGGGACTTGGATCTCTGGTGTACAACTGAGCAAAAGATTGGGCAGCTTGATTATTGTGGTTAGTTTTTTTAGAAGGGGCAGGGACAGGTGTCGGAGGCGTGCTGCGTGGGCCGCGGGATGGAGGAGAGTTATTGGCTGCGAGGTTGTAGCCTGTTCTATAATTCATAGGATTTGGGGTTGTCGATATGGAGTCAAGATTGACATCACCTAAGATAGGGAAATTTGAGAAGTTGAAGAGTGGGGGGGACTGGTTTTGACCGTCTGCAGGATGGGGGGTCGAGGAGTAGATATGTTGGAGGTAGTTAGTTGGATCAGCTTTTTCTTTTTTATAGAGGGAAGCGGCGGATTTGATGCTTATATTTCGGTAAGCAGCGATTTTTCGTATCGCAAGTTCTTCCATATATTTGGGACATTTTTTGTCACTGGCCCAGTGCGGCCCTTGGCAGCTCAGACATACAGGGGGGCAACTTAATTTTGGGCACGGTTGATTTTCTCCGTGTGGTTTCTCTCCACAATACAGGCATCGAGGGTTCTTACATAAAGACTTGACGTGACCGTGTCTGTAGCATCCAAAGCAGATTTTGGGTTGAGAAAAATATGGAGTTACTACGCATCGGTTGAAGAAAATTTTTATTTCTTGTGGAAGGTTTTGTCCGTCAAAGGTTAAGAGGACGGTGGAAGTAGGGAGAATCCCGCCCTGTTGGTCTTTACGATCAAATCGCTTGGCCTCGATAATTGGAATAGGGCTGTCAACGTGCTGTATTAGTTCCTTCATAGAGAGGTCTAACGGGATATTTTTCACTATGCCTAAACGCATCACTCTAAAATTAGGGATGAATGCTCTCAGTTTGGGAGTGATTTTCTCCAAGTTTTGAACAATGGAATTGGCACCAGCTGCCGATTTGCAGAGGACTGTGGTTCTGGAAGGGCCTTTCTTTTTGCAGTCAAGTATTTCATCCTTGAAGTTTTTGTGGAGAATTCTCCCCACCGATAGCGAGTTCAGAGGAGAGTCATCAACGCAGTCCACCTCAATAGTGAAAGGGCCTCCATTGTGACTTTGGTACTTATTTTTTAAAACCGGAGGTACATGGGAGGAAGGAGACCGGTTGCTTTCTGTACGGCCGGTTTTTGGGTTAAGAGATTCCTTATTCTCATCCGCGTGTCTCTTGCTGCCAGCCCGGCCAGAGGAATGCGATCTGTCTGTACTGTTGTGAGGGTAGTCGTTAGAATTTTCTGAGGAATCTAGGTCCATAGTGTTCGTGATGTCTATAGATAGTCGGTTTGGGGTTATGCTGTTGGAGGTTAAGTTGGCATTTTTTGAGGTTAAGTTTGGGAAATTCTCAACGTTCTGTGCACAAGTCAATTCCCTAACCAAAGAGTCGCGAGTGTTATTGAAGTTTTCCATATTTAAATCTATTTCGGAGTCAGAGAGAGAATGATCACTACGTGTTCCCATGCTATAGGAAATCACGCTGGCCCTAAGGCCGGCGATCTCGTGAACACCCACCTGATTTTCGTGCGTTGAGATGTCCCAGAGAGTAATGGCCTTCTATAATATATTTGTGGATCCTGTAATGTCAAGGGCTTCCTTCTGATGCTAGCCGGAGGCCAGGAATTTCAAAAAATCCGTAGGAACTTTCTGAATTATTCAGAGAAAACTAGGAAGCGTCTGTATCGAAACGCTGCCATCTTCCTTTTTCCGTAGGATCAGCTGACTTTGCACGTGCCTGTTCTGTTTGTGATGGGGCGGTCATTCCCCCTCTTGTCCGTCTAGACGTTCCCCCACGCCGGCTACCTCGTCCCTTCTGCTGACTGCCGACATAGCCGTACCTCTCTGGAGGCAGGCCCTTATTCTCACGAGTACTTTTCCGATTTTCTGGGTCAGGTCTGATTGGGGTGCTCGTCTCGCCGAGCTCCGCTCCTGGGCTACCAGTCCCGTTAGCTTGCAATGAAGCTTGTGACTAAAATAATATTTGATAAATTATGTAAAAGTTTACAGTTCGCATTATGAAACAACTGTTTCAGAGTGTTTCAGCCATTTTTTGCATCAATATTTCGATGAAAACTGAATAAATTGAAATTGGTTAATAATAATTGCTCTGCAATTTATTTGTATGTATGTATGTATACCATTAAGCCATTTCCCTTTCAGGGAAATTTAAAATGTGCCGCGCATATTAGCGCCGCTGACTGGGCGTCAGCTGACGCAAAGGCGTCTATCAAAGAAATTTTATTTCAAATACAAGGAAATGTTTATTAAAAGTAATGAATTTCATATATGTTTTAAAGACTAGTAATTTTGTCGCAAAGTGATATTTCTTCCTCCCAAAGATTTATTTTATTAAGTGATAGTAGACCTACACGGAAAAAAAAATTGGTACTTGAGGAATTATACTGGACTAGTTACGATGTGGCACATATGAGAAAAATTCGGTGAATTAACAATAACTTTTCTGTAAATCATATCGAACTGTTCAGTCATAATTACAGAACTGATCATAAATATTAAAAGTAGGTGCCGTAAAAGTTTTTGATTATTACGAACAAGTTGTAGAGAAACTACATATCCGCTGTGAGAATCCATGCTCCAAATGGAAGAATGAATCAATACATTTTCAAATTTTGTAAATTATATAACTTTGAAGCAATTTTAAGTTAGAAACATTAAAACTCAAACATTTTTCAAATGATTGTTTAAAATCAAACACTTTTTAAATCAGAGGTTAAATATTTTTATTTTAAAGTTATATATATATATATATATATACCATTAAGCTATTTCCCTTTCGGCGAGCCTCTAGGGGTAAGCGTGACACTACCCGATTCGGGTAGTGTTTCTAGGTGGATAGTTTCTTGTAGTAAATAACTACAAGTGTGGGCTCACCACACCCACCACCGCCAACAGCAACGCAGTAGTATCAGACGGTCACCCATCCAAGTACTAACCGCGCCCAACACTGCTTAACTTCAGTGATCTAACGGGAACTGGTGTTTCCAGCGTGGTATGGCCGTTAGTTTTGAATATTTGATTGATAACTGCTTATTTTGAATAAATAGCCAAATACTGCTAAATATTCAGAAAATTTCCTTTTTTGAATTGAAAAATTTCAATTTTCTATGGGTTAAAAATGGAACATTTAAAACTGAGACAATATTTGAACGTTTTTAAATTGAAATTGAATAAAAGAGTTTATTTATGAGTCTATTCATTTTAAATTATTCAAAAATTGAAAATAGTTTATACACATTTTAAAATTATTATTTTTAGGGTAAAAAATTCAAAATTCATGTTTGTAACTATTTTAGTGATTGTTATACTATTTTTAATCAACGCATATATGGTGGAATTTTTACCCATACATTTTTAAATATTTTCTTATAATTTTGGTATGTCTTGTTTTGAGTGATCATTAATTTGAAGAGCAAATATTTCATATTAAACATTTTTTCACAAATTCGAGAATCAATCATTTAATTTTCATAATAAAACAATTTGCATTTTTTTCTTGAGATAGGGTAAAAGATAAAACATTTGTGCATCAAATATTTAAGACTAGGTTGAAATATTGTTTACCACTCTTTCAGAAATACTGGGGAAAAAGTGTAAATAATAACATTTTCTTGGGTTTATATACCGTCCAATATAATCGATTTTTTAAAAAACTGTGCTGATTTTTTCTTTGATTCTGCCAAGATCGGAACTTTGAACAAATAAGTCGTAATAATTTTAAATTGTGAAATCGTTTATAAATTTAGTGTTCACGTATAAGAAATTTTTGAATGTTTGAAACTTATTTCGTCTAAGTTCAGACTTTTCATTTCAAGGTATTTTCTTTTAAACCAGAATTATTATATTGTATACTTTTTACTCTAATGTTCATATTGTTGAAATAAACCAGCATTTGAGTACTAACACGTGTTCGCTGATAATGTGAGCTTGACCCTAAAAAATGCACCACATCAAAATCACATTATAATTTATAGGACATTTAATTCAAAGCTCGCCATTATAGCCTACTCTCTCCTAGTTATTATACAACATTTCAGTGACAAAGATCACAAAAATGTCCGAGGTTCAAGTAAGAAAATTAAATATAAGACGGTCAGCCAAAAACTTTTGGTCCGGCACTGGTCGTTTCTCACAAGCGGTAAGAATTTTCTTGGTTAGTATATAAGGACCGTTTCGACCAATACCCTCAGCGTGCGATATTCTGCGTTATAGACGGTAAGCCCATGACATTTCTGGTTTTTCCCGCCTGCGGGCTTTTTTCCGACATATGACAAATGACACTTTAAATTCCAGTCATGTCAATTTTCTCTCAGATTGCGTAATAATGCCCGAACGGGTAACACACAAGAACTTCTAGCAGTCCGATAGTTGGGGCCCCCTCATCCCCACCCTTTTTTTTGTTTTAAGCCCATGACATAAATGATGTAATTATAGTTGTAAGGACAATTTTCACCTGACAGGTTCAACTTAGGATGACGAACGTAAAAATGCGTGCCTTAAAGGTCTGAGTGGGGCAGGTGAGCGGTGGCGAGCTGGCAAAGGTGCCAATTTTCATGGTTCATTGCTGTGACTCGTGTAAGCTTGAAAATTTGTGTACATGTAGAAGATGACATATAAATAGCACCTGCGAATTTTCAGGACTTATCTGGGTCAGAAAGTGCTTTCAGGCACCTTCATAGTTGCCGGAAATTCAGGTAAAATTTCTTGATATTGATTTTACAGGAAAAAAATTCAAACAAAAGTTGGTCTGTTTCGAAAGATGCATATTTTCATTCTTATATCATTTTTCGATAAAATTGATACATTTAGAGAAAACATCGATTAAAGAAATACGAGAACAATCAAAAGCTGTTATTCTGTCCAGCAAGTCATTATTTCGAAAATTCTCAAGAGAGAAAAAATACTCCCCTGCAGGTGTACTTCAACATTACTGCGGAACATTTTATTCAAATTTTTATATTTACCATGTTATGCGCATTTTTCATTATTTTTTCCATTGTTCCTTTCACCTGTTGTACCTTCAGCAATTCAAAAGTAGGTGTTCTCAAAATGAGTACATCAATAGTGCAAGTCTTGTGTAACAAATTGGCGTCAGCTGCTTTAAGGTAAAATAATAACTTATTCTCCTTTAAACAATAATAAACAGAGTTACGTTCTCAGCTTCCAATTATCATAGAAAGTTGTAATAAAGCTGAATATTATTCTAAAAAATGAAATAACAAAATCGCTTTACTTTCACATTTACATTATTTATTGTTGTTAAAGTTTATACTTTTTCCGTTGGAATGTATTCGATCTTTATTACCGTGACGAAAGTCAATTTCCCGGACGCAGCACGGGGTCGTCTCAGATTTTTCGACGGCCACTGGCGTAGGCGTAGACGCCCAGATAACAATGCATGCGGACGCACATGGGCGCATGGCGTGCAAGCACGATGTGTCGGCAACAATGCAAGCACAGTGACAGCACGTTCTGAGGGTAATAAGTAATCCCGCATAGTGCCCGCACACGGTCTGCATGATATCCCAGATAACAATCGTGCGACGCACAGTACTCGCATGTGTGCGAGGCACGCTGTGCGAGTCATAACGCACGCATGTCGCCATCACCTGTCGCAATGCTGTGATGGGTAGGTAGAGTGCGTGCGTAATGCGTCTCATATCGCCATCACGACGTACTTCACGTATGACAGCCTGTATGCGACGCATGCGTGCGTTCATCCTGTAGATAATAAATAATTCCATAATAATGATCTAATTAGATCTTAGATATAATTTATTTATCAAAATTGGAATATTCCAAATTGTATCATATGAAGAAAATAATAAAAATTATTGGTCCGCCTTTTCATGGAACAAAATGTGAAAAATTTCCAAATACTTTTTCTAACTTTTTCTAATATACATTTATAATATTTGTTCCAAATTAAAAAGAAAATTTCTTACTTTTATTTAGCTGGAAAATTAACTTCGACAAAAACAAAATTTCAAGGCAAGAAAACGACTAAGTCAATCGTAGTTATGTGGTTAGAAAAAATATTTTGAACTCTGAAAGTTTGCTCCATAGGAATAGGCTGCCTAAAACGCATGCCTGTACTATTTTAATATCTTCGACGTTCTTTATTTATTGAAAAACTTAAATTTAAACTTTATTGGGATATCTAAACAGTTCCAATTAATCAAAAATGTTTATTTTGTATTCAAATAATATTTTGAAAATTCCCAATTTGAATTTTAAATGAGTTTTTTTTAAATGACAATGTTGGTCAAATATAATTTTGAATTTTAACTTCAAATAGCCCATGAAATACTTTTTATTTTTTATAACTGCAATTTTGTAATTTTAATTGCATAAAATTTAGAATTACTGTTTCGAAATTTGTTGAAGTATTTGCAGAAATCCAACTTAAATGTTTAATCGAATTTTCATAATTTTGAATACTTCTTTTTTGAATACTTTAATAGATCTTCAATTTTCTAATGAATTTTAATCAATTTTATAATGATGTTAATACTTTCACGTTGAGATAAGAAGTTTAAAAAGCGCGCTCAGTTTTTGAAAATTATATCTTTGAAATGACGATGGCCGTCGCGCGCCCACGTAGTCTCCCCGCTCTGCCTTCCGCAGTCTCCCACCATCAGCCCGCGTTTACGGCTTTGTTTATAGTTTTCCGCGTTTTACATAACCTTATTTTTTCTTATATTATCGTACCATTATAATCGTGCTCACTATCAATGTTATATAAAGATAATATTTTAAATAACTTAGAATAACTCGGACAGTGTAGAATCACATTTAGTCAGATGGCCTGTTTATACAACGTTTATAGCACGCTTTGCACCCTTTACACCACGCTAAATATATAACCTTCAAAATTTCGTGATTTTCCATCGGGTGAAGTGGAAAAATTATGGTTGAAAACTATAATTTGGTTTTGGTTGTAAATCCAAAATAACAATTTATTTATTTGACATAGATATTTAAATATATAAATAGTATTTTAGGATTCAGGGTACAGTCGCACGATGATCGCATTTCACACGCACGCGTGCGACCATCACCCGTGCGAGCGATATGCGTCTCATATGAGGACGCATCTGTCATCCGTGGTGAACGCACGCGTGCGGATTAATCCGCATGCGTGCGTGCACTGTGAGTCGCATATGCGTTTCACATTGTTATCTGGGATGCAGCACAGCGTGCGTCTATCATGCTCGTCAGGTACTTAGGGCAAAATGTCGGCATATAGCGTGCGGTGAAGAGTGCGGCACTAAAAGCACATTATTACTAAAAACATAATATAGCAGTTGTGTAAAAATAAAACTCTGACCAAATTTGCTTTAAGCATCAAATTTTTGTTATTTTCCAAGTTTATTTTACAGACAA
>CAKNYM010028375.1:0-17161 GCA_932195095.1 Andricus curvator | reverse complement strand
ATATATATATATATATATATATATATATATATATATATATGTAATAGATCCTTATTGTTATTGAGAAATTATCTGACTTAAGGATTTTTGTTAAATTTTTTGAGGTCTTTAACAGAAATTCGTTTAAAAAAGATTAACGCAAAAAAAAATTAATTGCCCTGCACAAAAGATTCAACTGAAATCGATTGACTACAATTGCGTAATAAATTTGACAATCGACAATTTTGATGAAACGTAATTCCATTTGAATATGGTAAATTGTATTTAATATCCAAATATTGAATTGCAAATAAAAATTTCGTCCGTAAATTGAGCTGAATAACTGAAATTGCAGTGAATAGCAGATATGCCTAGAAATAGAAAAATAGTAGTAATTTCGTCATATTTCTTGAAAATCTAATTTCCGTTGTGATTTCTTATAAAAATTTAAAGAAATTTCGCAATTATCTTAAAACCCAAATGTTTGGTGTAATAATGATAATACTATAATGGTCCCTGAAAGATTAATTTATGAGTTTAATAGGATTAGTTAAAATAAATGCGGTGAAATGAAATGAAATAACTCATGTCATAACAGACAATTATGCCTTCCAAAATTATATTGACAGTCATTCTGATCTCTCTCAATTGTACTGTGTTTGTCTCCAAATGGTAAAAAAGAGATTTATGAAATTCAGATAACAAATTCTATATAAATGATCAACATCCCCTTTTTACAAGAAAAAATGAACATCATTACTAGTACTCTGATTTTCGCTGTAGTGGTCGTCCTTAATTATATTGGTAAATATATAACTGAGTACATTTTTAAACGCATTTCGATTGTAGTGTATGTTTGATTAATTTCTATTCGAAATATATATTTAATTAAAAACTGTCGAAGTTGGATGTTTAGTGACCGTTCGTGCAGGGTTATCATCTATTCCGATTTTTGTACGGGTTTATGGAAGTTAAGCACTTTTTAGTTTTTTAATAAAAAAAAATATTGAGCCTGAGTCAAATCTGGTGGTTTTCATCAAAACATTTGCCACATGGAAAATATTTATAGAATTTCACGCTTTAAAGATTATTCTTCTTAGTTTGATAAGTCATAAGTCGAATTTTGTGTTATGAAAAGATGGGTAAATTTTGCACTTCATTGAAGTTATAATTTTAAAATTTAAAGTGACAGAAAATGATAAAAACTTTTTTTTTTAACTTTTAAATGTGTGAAAAGTGTTTTTATTATGTTATTTTTAATCTTATTTTCCAAATTATCAAATTTATTTTCTTCTTAGGGCGTTGTAAGATAATAAAGTGGAAAAACTTTTTATTGTATTGGAGTAAGTGACATAGAAATATTACATATCTTTCGCAAGCTCTGCATCCCACTTTTTCCTCTTTTTTGAGGCCTGTTTGTCCTACATTCCGAAACTCAGCTCTGGTCAAACTACAATCCTTAAATCTATATAGTACATTTATTAATTCGGGTTATTTAAAAAGTCATACATTTTGTTATTGGGTGACTAAACGTGATAACTCTAGGTGTCTTTTCCGAGAAATTTGTGGTCGATTCCAGAAAAAACTTTATTTATTGAATCGTAAATACCCCCTGTGCACAATGGTCTATAAAATAACAAAATGCCCTACTGAAAAAGCCTACTCAGTAAACTACATGGGAACCTATGTGGGAACCCATATGGGATCCTTTTTTGAATTCCTGTCTCAAATTACGATGTGAGATAGGATGAGAAATATTTTGTGGGTTCCCACATGGGTTCTTATATGAATACCGTTATGGAAACCTATGAATTGTTCCTACATGAAATCCCACATGGGATTAGAACTTTTTTTAAATAAAATATATTTTGGAAGTTTTGGGTGCATAGTCGGCAATCTTAATAACCCCCGAAAATACTGCGCAGCCATAGCTTTCATAGAAAACTACTGCGCACTCCTTAAATATTAATTGCAAACACATCCATGTAGGAACCTTCATAAAAACTCATGATAAGAACCGATATAGATTCCGATCCTATATTCCTATCTAGATCGTAATTTGAGACAGGAATTCAAAAAAGGATCCCATATAGGTTCCCACATAGGTTCCAATGACTAACTAACAAATTCCTTTTGTCTGTAAATTATTGAAATTTGGTGCAAATCGAAGTGACGAATAGTGGTCAATTTCCACAAAACAATTATTTGTACTCACTTATTTGTTTATTGTTCATAACACATTCATTAAATTTTTAAACATCTGAATTGCTATTGCCGGATTCATATAAAAAAAATAAACGTTCAAATGGGATTTGAATGTTGTCTTTTGAATATCAATTTGATCACAGACGTTTTTTGTACCCCACTGTATGTAATGTAATTGATATTTTAATATAAATTCACCCATTTCTATTTTTTCTTACAGAATTAAGTTCGCAGGCACGTAGCCGTTCCAACTCGCCCGAAAGACGCGATCTATCTCCAGGTCCTCCGATTTCTTCATTTTTTTTAAATCGTCCTCTCGTGGCAACTTTATATCCATCGCACCCTGCCGAAGGATTAAGAAGGTTACTAAGGTTTGTTAATAATCAATACGTGCCTTGCGACGGAAACACAATTATAGTAACAATGGGTGCTTTAACCCTTGGATGGGGGGACAACGAAGGTATTGTTGCTCCATTATATTACGCACCTAGACCTGACGCCACGGGTGCATACGATTCAGTAGAGCACCGCCAAAGGGGATTACCTTCAACATTTCTTCAAAGGCTTGGGGTGGGGCGTCCTACGCCCCGTGTTACTGACGTCTTGACTGATGCAGAAACTATTTCGAGATTAGAATCAACATCTCCACCTCATTCCGAATTTTCGAATCCTAGCAGGGGCAGGGGCAGGGGCATATGCACCGGCAAACGCAAAAGCAACAGAGCCAGAAAGCCATAAGCTGCATATCAACTTCAAAGTATCAACTGAAGTAAAGCTTCGAAAAGGGACGGATGAGAAAAGCACTTAAAGAAATAACAATGCACATGCAGGATTCAAAGTTTGTTGGTAAAAAAAGTCATTTAGTCAGGATTATTATTTTTTGAGCACCAAAAACATAATTTATTAAGAAAAGAGTCAAAGTTTTTGCCTTCTAGCAAAGGTTACATAAAGCTCACACAATTAATTTAAAGAAGACGAGTAAGGGGTACTAACCCGAACTTCGTAACGTTCGACGCTGACCCTGACTACCTCAATTCGTCCGGTGAGAATTCGTCCGCAGCACACAGTCATACAAAACAAATACAAAAGAGAAAACCGACATAAATTATCCGGATATTCCCCCCTCCCCCCTTTTTAGATGATTAAAACGAAAAATGACACTCATTATAGCCACAAAAAAAAGTTCACGTTGTAGTTTGCACCTCCGAAGGGTGAACCTGCAAGACACACAACTTTACAATGGGTCTATCAAGAGTACCATTAGCATTCCGCAGAGTAACGGATCTGACATAACCTTCAGCGTCCGGACGTATAGCAATGACGCGACCTAGAGCCCACTTTGTTGGAGGCAGATTTTCATGCAAGATGAGCACGAGATCATCAATCTTGATTGGAGGCATAGGCCTCTGCCACTTCGGACGAGTTTGCAGTTCTTGCAGGTATTCAGAGGACCATCTAGTCCATAAATTTTCATACATCTGTCTGGTAAGCTGCCAGCGTTGTAGTCTATTTTGCTTAAGATCTATGAGAGATGGTTCTGGAACTGTGAAGATTGGAGAACCGATCAAGAAATGACTCGGTGTCAACGGCACCAGACCATTTGGATCATCACTCTGAGCTTGTAGTGGACGTGAGTTCAGGCAAGCTTCCACCTGTGTGAGGAAAGTTGTCATTTCCTCAAAAGTCCGAGTAGTATCCCCCACTACTCGACGAAGATGATGTTTCACAGGACGGACAGCTGCTTCCCAAAGTCCACCGAAGTGTGCGGCGGCTGGAGGGTTGAAACGCCACGTAGTTCCGTTGTCAGCAAGATAACGGCTGATGGTCGCAGAGACAGCAGAGGCTTCATCAAAAAGTGCACGGAGCTGTTTATCGGCCCCCACAAAATTAGTACCGCAGTCGCTGTAGAGAAAGGTGCTTATCCCACGTCGAGCAGCAAATCGTTTGTAAGCCGCTATGAAACCATCAGCGGTGTAGTCCGAGCACGCCTCCAAATGGACTGCTCTCGTAGCGAAACAAACAAAAACTACAATGTAGCCCTTGCACGACTTGTGGCCTCGACCTTTTGTAGTTCACATCCAAATGGGACTAGCGTAATCCAGACCGCTTATAGCAAAGGGTCTAGACGGTCGAGTAACTCTATGAGTAGGCAGTTGACCCATAAGTTGAGTGCAGGTGGTTTGCACGATGTCGATCGCAAGTAACGCAACGACTCCTCATCAAGGGTGAACTTAGGAGATACAGTCGGTGGATCCTCCTGTACAACAAATCGACGCAGCAGGTCTAACAATTCATGATCAACTGTACATTGCAGTCCAAAAATCTGACGAGTAAACGAAGAAGGTTCCTCAGAAAATATACCGGACAAGATACAGCCCAACGAAGTTTGCTGAGCCGTAGGAGAACCCAAAGGACCCTTTCGGACTCCTTCCTCAATGACATATGAGTAAACCTCTGCACCTAAAATCACGTCAATCGAGCCGCCACGATCGATAAGCGGATCCGCCAATTCTAGCCCCTGAATATGAAGCCAATGATCCGTAAAAATACCACGAGGGGGTACATGCGACGTAAGCTTCGGTAAAACAATACAGCGTACATAAAAAATAGCCTCATGATTAACACATAATGTCATCCTAACATTTACCAAACCCTAGAGGCTTTTGTGCGTTGGTCGCCGACGCCCCCCACTGTGACGATGGCACGAAGTCGTTTTAACTTAAGTCTCCTAGCAAGAGACTCAGAAACAAAAGACGCTTGAACGCCCTGATCGGGAAGTGTTAGAGAAGAATATAAATAGCCATCTGATCCTTCAGTGGAAACGATTGCTGTGGCTAGAAGCACGGGCCCATCTAGTCACAGAGGAGTTTTAGCAACATGCGAATTGACGGAAGACATAGCAGGTGTGAATGCGGTGCTATTTACATTTAAATTAGACGTGGTAGGCACAGCTGTAGTACCAGATTCACTTCCTGGAGCGTTACTAGAAGACCCAAGCAATTAAAACATAACCCACACTTACGAATTAGTTCCCGTCGCTGATCAGGAGTCTTGGATATAAAAATACTACAAAACAAAACAAAGTGCTTACCAGGGCATAGCGGACAACCACCCTCTTTTAGTGCAGCACCATGAGCTTATGTGTGAAAACCCTTTTTACCAGATTTGACACCTGTCATTTTAAATTTACTTTCGGTAAACGAATGCTTGAATTGAGAACCTTCCCCAAACTCAAGTGACTCCAAAGCGTTCACTCATGAAACTAAAAAGGCCCTTAAAGTCTCGAACGAAGGATTAGTAGGAAGTGATCCCGTTTTTTCTTCCCAAGCCTTGCGGGAGGAGCGGTCTAAATGGTTCACTGACATTTATACCAGAAATACATCCCAGTATTTCGTTGGTCTGTTCATGGAGGTAAGTCCATCAATCACTTCACAAGTGTCATTAAGAGAGTACGAAGTCCCGAAGCATGCTCCTTAGTGACAGGTTCTATCTCGAAAAGTTTCCCTAAATACGCGTTGCTGAGGGCCCGTTCACTATCGTAGCGATCCATAAGTGTCGTCCATGCTCGCTCCAGGTTATCACCAGTGACACTTATATTGAATAACAGCTGAGCAGGCTCATCTGTCCAACTTGCCTTTAATTAATGCAGTTTCTGGACTGACGGCAGAGTGGCGTCATCCTTTACCATCGAACAAAACATATCCCGGAAGGCAGGCCATGCAGTGAAATCACCGGAAAACTTCGGTAATTCCAGTTGTGGAAACATCTTTTTCACTTGTGTTAAAGGAGCATCATTGGTATCATTGAGCGTAACAAAACGGTTTTGTTACTAATTTAGAGTAACTGAAACAGAGTAAATGCCTGTAATCGTATGTAAACTAAAATGCAGAAGGTATTTGATATTCCGGGATTCAAATTTCTTCAAACTTCTTAACAATACAAATTTTTCTTATTTTTTGTGAAACACAGTGAACTCAGTCGATAGACATTCCGATTTCAGGAGCTAAACAATAATTGAACTAGATTTGCCTGAATTAGTAGAGGCGGTGGTGCGAACAGTGGTCAAATTAAAATAATGAAAAGTATGAAACGAATTAAAAGTTTAACACATTTGACTGTAATTCACGCGAATCTACATTCTTAAATGTTATGAATTAAATTATATCTATTTAATAGATTCCTTTTTCCTGGGTACATACTTATGACGAGTTCAAAGATCTGTTTTTAAACATTCAACGTGATACAATCAAGATATTGCAGACTACGCATCATGATATTAATTCCTGCTCACAATGCCAGATTGGATCGGATATAAAGCCAGACAGCATTCTGAATTTTTGAGGATCCATACGAATACTTATACGGGTTTTGTGTCCGTCAACACTGATAGAAATGGTGACGCTGATTTAACCATACGATCGTAGGCAAAAAATTACGAGTATATTTATAATATAATACGTGTAATTCAATTACAAAGAGTATGAAATGCACTTACTGAAATATGGTAAATACAACTTATTTATATTTGTGGTTCAAAGTTGTAATATATGTGTTGCTATTATATGAAATGTGTAATTCTATAAACATTTACCTGAGTCAACTATCTTTAAAATGTTTACGTTTAGCAATACCCTTTGTATGAATGATTTACCGACTCGGTTTGTTTTGTTTACAACAGGCGCATCTCGCTCGCGCCTGCGCGTCTGCCTTCATAAGCAACAAGAATCGGATGGCCAAAGCAAACCTATTTATTTCTATCAGTGAAGTAATTCGGTTCTATCCGGCACTTGGAGAGTTGTAATTTGTCCCATCTAATTCTTCATCCGACTCTGTGTTAAGTACTTTCGGTGCTCAGTATTTCTTTACTTGGTTTTCTGTTGGATTCACAATTCAATTTACTCCTGTCCGTTTCTTGGCAGGGTTCAGGTCTCGCTACCATACAATATAATAAGTGCAAGCACAGAATTACGTATTGAGTAACTTTATTAGCTACATTTTTACTCCAAGAAATGGTTCCCATACGGCCAATAATCTCGCTACCCTTGTTCCACCTAGCTTTAATAATGAAATATTTGTAGAAAGCGAATAGATTTGTAAAATAAAAAAATGAATTTTGAATTTTGAAAGTTTTGAAATCTTTGAAGAAGGTTACCTCAATCTTTTCTCCCGTCAGTTTCATCACTATTATCTTCTACGTATTGTTTCAACTATTCCTATAGATTCTGAATCTTTGGCTTTCCTTATCTTCCATCTAGTACCTTTTTTCGAAGGACGATTCAAGTTTAACATTTTTTGTAATATATGTAAGTCGGTATATTTTTTTTGCGCGCCGCCATCTCGTCAGTCGAATAAATTTTGTTTGAGCTTGTCCAATACATCGAAATTGCTAAAAAGCATGAAAAAATGAGGAATAAATTAATCTAAATACCTGCAAATACATAAAGGGGTAGGTCTTTAATCGAGGAAAAATCAGGGTTACCATTCACAGCTAAATATGAGACATTGAGACAAGGAACGTTTGCAATGAATACGAAGAGTTTCAGTTTTTATGTTTTTATGTTTACCTTAATGTTCACAAGATCTACAAACAAAAATTCGGTCAAAAAAATTTCCACGTATATGAATGATATTATGCATCCAGATTCACAGTGGCAAATCGCCACTGTACTAACAATCCTTATAAGCACAGAAAAAAGCTAGGCTTATTTGAGCATAAAATTTATCTTTATTCGCGAGACGAAGTGAAATCTAGTAGAAAAGTTTTAAATTGAGATTTTACAAAAAAGTCTCGAATTAAGTCTGATTAGTGCTCTCAATTGAAGCTGATTTCTGTCTTGATGTGGTTAGGTGCCATTTCTTTTTGGTTGAAATGTGTACTATTGTTATTCTTTTTTTGAGAAATCATTTGTTTTGGTTAAAAATTGTATCATTTGGTTTAACATTTATTTATTCTGTTTGAAAAATTATAAATTTTGATGGAAAATTTAGCAATTTTGTTAAAAACTCATTCTTTTTGGTTGAAAATCTAAATGTTTTGTTGAAAATTCGACTGTTTTTTTGAATATTCTACTACTTTGGTAGACAATTTTACTATTCGGTTGAAAATTAACTTTTTTGTTGAAAATTCATATTTTTGAATAAAAAGTTCAAATCTTTTTTTGAAAATTCATCTTTGGAAAGTGTTAAATTTTTTCTTCAAACACGAAATATACCTACTTCCGGTTGCTTTTGGGACATGAGTATAGTGCCAATAGATTGAGTATAGGTCCCATTCATTGTAGAATCAGTATATCACCCCCCAATCAAATCCAAAAATAATAAATTAGACCCTGGCTTAGAAAAATGCGAATATCTCCTAACATAATACCGGCAATAAGGGCAGTTTTTATGCGAACATATATATATACTGCTGTGCAAAACAAGAAAGCGCGATGACAAAAATTCAACCATCAAAAATTATTGTTTGGTTCAAACAAACAGATGTGTTTGAATGCAGTTTGTTTTCTTAAAAACAAATTTGTATTTGATTAAAGAAACGTTATTTGAATTCAATAAAAAAAAGTAAAAAATAAAGTTTGAAATCGGTTAATATCTTCTGTTCTCTTTTTGGATTTGATGATGCAAAATTTTGAAAATTAAAAAAAAAATCCTATTTATTCAAGAATTATGGTCAATTTTTTGTATGTACAGTTTTTGATAGTGAAAAATAATTTTAAAAAAATCAACAAACAAGTTTTTCACCTAATTTAGAATTTTTTCAAAATGTGCAAAAAACATGATTTTTAGATTGAGTCATACGCAAACATTTTTGAAAAAGTTGATTATGTCGAATCTGGAATTTCTTCAGGTTAAACGAAAGAAAGATGTTATCGTTTTGCTTTTTCGGAAAATTTTTTTTTCGTTATTTAGGAATTTTGTTATTTTTTTGGCGACATTGTAATTATTTAAGGATCAACAAATTTTGTTTTCTATGCAACCAAAATAATAAACCTGTTTCTTTGATTTAAGCTGAACAAATTTCAGGTTTGAAGTATTCAACTTTATCCAAAAAAATGTGCATTTAACTACAAAAAAACATTTTTTTGCACATATTCAAAAAATTCTAAATTGAGAAAAATACTTTTTCTTAAATTTCTTATTTATTATTGTTCACTAGCATACACTGCACATTTAAAAAATGTGCCATCATTTTTGAACTAATGATTCATTTTTTCGGAATTTTCAAAAATTTGAATTTTTAAATAAAAAAAGAGAACCAAAGATAATAACGGACTTCAATTTTTTTTCGAATGCCAACCCATGGAGAATAGACATAAGGAGACCAATGTTCTGTGCATTGACTTCACCAATTACGAGCCCTTTACTGTCGGTTTGGTGCGATTGCACTACTGAGACGTGCTATCACCCGAGCCATTCGGGTGCTCAACCGAAACAGCAGCAACCGAAGTGGTGGGGGGCCCGCCCCAATACTTGGGGAGCTTGCACGAATGATTCAGGAGATTCGAGTCGTCAACCGCGTTGGATGTTGCGCGTTCGACGTTTGCGCATGTTCGTTAATGGCCGCAGCTAATGAACATCAGGTTCTTCCCGAATGTCACTCTTTCCAGGTTATGTCGAATTTATTGTTCATCACTCATATTTATACTAACGGAGCATTCTAAGAATAGGTAAATCACATAATCGAAAACTCGATAATGTACATGTAGTGCTTTAGGACAGGGTTGCACTGTAATCATCAATGTGTAAGATTTTTAATTGATTCCAGTTGTCTAACGACCTTAATCATTCGTGCAAGCTCCCCAAATATTGGGGCGGGCCCCCCCACCACTTCGGTTGCTGCTGTTTCGGTTGAGCACCCGAATGGTTCGGGTGATCGCACGTCTCAGTAGTGCAAGCGCACCAAACCTTCGTGTGAAACAAAAAAAAAAGAGAAACCACCCGAACTATTGGGGTGTAAACCCGAACTACACGGGAATTCTTCGCTCAGTGTACATAATGCATTGAAATGTTAAATCTTCTCGAGCGCGGCGCTAGTGTGGCACACGTAAGAATGGCTGCCGCCATGGTTCATGTAAATATAACCTGTGATGTAATCCTAAGCAAAAATAAAAAAATCCTGAATCGCTAAGACAATTTGTTGAGGCATTTAAACAATATTGGAATGTAAAAACTGTTATATTCGAGTGGAAGTCCGATATTAGTTCTGTGATGTGTATATGCGTACAAGATTGAAAACTGGTAAGTTATATACTATTGTTTTCCACGTTTGTGCAATAAATCTGAAGTACCTACCACGTCCATTGCAGGATCACTTCAATTACATAGACTCACAGATATTTCGAGATAAGTAAAATAAATTTTCTGCGTTTAAATAATAATTTATACATTTCCATGAAAATCACATCGGTTAATAATGTAAGATGTCAACATATACGGCGACCATTTTAATACGTGCCACACTAGCGCCGTAACTCGGGCAGTATCGTAACCATTTCTATACGACAAAAATTGGCTCATTTTCGGTTACATTACTTTGGTCTCCTTATGTCTATTCTCCATGTGCCAACCTACAAATTTTTTCCCTTTGCTCAAGCGATTCGATTAATTTGAGCACTTTCACTCCGCCCACTGACAACAGTAATTTGGTAATTTTAAATTCCCTTTCGTTAAAGCTTCTGCGGCTTCCACAATTCTACCTATGTTTTGATGCCAGTAAATCATATCATTTTGAATCTCAGTATTTTCACTTCAGTCTAATCAATGATTATACACGTCTATTATTTAGGGGGTGGTATATCAATTTTATTCTGCACAAATAAACTCTACACAACTAGTTCTACATGTGGAAACACTACATAAGTTTATTCGATGAACTAAATATTTAGTGATGCATGTCGATCATTTTTAACTTTTTCAAAAATGTCACCAGATTAAATTAAAACCTTGAACACCATACTTATCACATCGAGACGAACGATCACTCAGTCGAGATGATCGTCTCGTCTCGATCGACTTTTTTCATTGCAAATTCTTGATCTCCGTTACATTTCAGTTCCATCTAACTATGTTTCAAGCAAATCTCGATTTCGTCCAAAAATGATCGACATGCATCACTATAAAATATTTTAAACTTATTATTATAATATATATATATATATATATATATATATATATAATATATATATAAATATATAATATTTGTATAAGTTACTTTTTTCATAGGGCGTATTGCAAAAGTATGGTAAAATTCGCAACATTTTTAACAGTGCAGAAAATAAAATTTTAACTTATAATTAAGTTTTCCAGTTTAAAAATTTATACAATTTTCAATGGCAGAACGAAAAATGAATTTACGCTCATATCTCAGTTTGACCCTGAATGTATTTCCTGGTTTTCTTGTATTGCACGAAAGTATACTACACATAGAATAGAAAATCCTTGGAGAGAAACTTCTTATCATGCTATGAAGACATTAACAAAAATATACATTTTTGTTGATCCAACATTATCTCTTCCTAGGTTTTAATGAATGAAAATTGAGTAACCGGAAATTCTAATGCTCCAGATTCAGAATTAAACAAATTTTAAATGAATATTGCTTCCAATTGTGAAAGTTTTATATTTGAAAAGAATAAGATTCAGCATTCTCATAGTGGAAATGCTGAAAGTTGAATTACCTCAGATTAGACTGATAAATTTTTTGTAGAAGAATCGAACTATTAATATTTACAAATTATAGCAGTTGAAAATAAAGTAAAAAGCGTTTATTATAGAAAACCTAAAAATGGTAAACGCTTAATTAAAATATTTTGAACTCTAAATCTGTTTTGGTCACTTTTATAGAATCAAATATTTGAGGTTGCATTATTAGAGTAATTCAAAAACAGATTTTGTTTAGAAATGTAAATGCCAATACCATAAATATTGAGGCCTTTAACTGCCTTTAACTACCCATATATTTTGTAAGAAATAATAAAATATTAGACCGCGCTCCCGGTATTTGTATTTCGTAAAATTAAAAAAAAACGTTCACTTGAAACCATTTGGAAATTTCAGCTATACATACCTGAATATTTTTTCTTTGAAAATTTTACAATTTGTATTTATTTCCAGAAAGTGCCTAGGACTAATTAGTCCTCTAAGGAACAGAGTATACATAATAAAATATATAATTAGAAGCATTGATCGATGAATCTTAAATCTATGGTAGAATTAATAAAGAGTTGTAAAGGATAAATAAAATAAGATAAATAAGGGTGCACTTCCGAAAAGCGCATACATCCAATTAATTAAAAAACTCCGTATACCTATATGTTTTGACGCGCTAAATACGAATATGATAGTGCAATTAGCCGCAAGTTTGATGATCATGGTAGAAACCATTAAAAAAAACCATAACAGTCATGGTTTTTCATACTTATCTAGGTAAATATACAAAATTTTAGAAAAGTTGTTGGACAAAAGTTGTAGATCGAATCAAAATATATATTTTTGATTATAAACACTTTTCCTGTAGGATTGACAGTTTCTGAGAAAATCGCTATTGAAATTTAGTAAGTACAACATGCTTGAGTCCATTAAGTGTTAGGCCCTTCTGTGACTGGTCACAGATATAATGTTGGTCAAACCCTTACCTTTTTCCGACTTCTCATGGGGGGCGGAAGGGCACCTCTGTTACTGGCCACAGAAATAACTTTGGTCAAACCCCTTCCCCTTTCCAACGTCTCGTGGTGGGCGGGAAGGCACCCTTGTGACTGGTCAGAGAAATAATCTTGGTTAAACCCCTAACCCTTTGCAAGGTTTCGTGAAGGACGGGAAGGCACTCCTGTCACTGGTCACATACATTATTATGGTCAAACCCATACCGCTTTTTAACGTCTCGTGAGGGCGGGAAGGCTACCCTTTGAATTGTCACAGAAAAAATGTTGGTGAAAGCCCTGATCCTTTCCAACGTCTCGTGAAGAGCGGGATGGCAGTCCTGTCACTGGTCACAAAAATAATTTTGGTCAAAACCCTACCCCTTTTCACTGTCTCATGGAGGCGGGAAAGCACCCTTGTGACTGGTCACAGAAATGATGTTGTTAAAACCCCTACGTGGAAATTAGATCTACAACTTTTGTTTGAAATATTTTCCGAAATTTTGCGGCTGAAACAAATGCAATAAACCATTATTTTTATGGGGTTTTCACCATAAAAATGGAATTTGCGGCAATTTTCACTATCATATTCATAATCAGCGCGTCAAAATACATAAGTATCACGAGTTTCCGAAAAATCGGAGGTATGCGCTTTTCGGAATTTTATGCTAAAAATAAAATATAAAGCTGGTAGTCTAGAACCGTAGAATCTGTATTGAAGAAGAAACAAACAGTGAAGGAAATTATTTATCAAAATAATATGATTATTATTATTATTATTATTATTATTATTATACCATTAAGCCATTTCCCTTTCGGGGTAGGCGTGACTTGCTCGGTTGGAGAATAGTAGTGTGCATATGGGTATATAGGTATAAGGTAGGTAGGAATATAGGTATGAGGTGGATAGGTATATAAGTGTTAGGTATATATATTTTAGATTGATCTGGAATTCTCGTGTTATTTATTTAAATGACACGTTTACTGCGCAACACTGCTCCGACCCAGGTTGCTGATCAATCTCTCTAGCGATCACCCCAAGTGAAGAGCCTCACAAAATTGTTATGTATGTTTCTCCACTTGCGCCCATTAGTATCCAAGATCTTTGTTTCAGGCGTCATTCATTCTACTGTCACTCTATTTACAAACTATTTGTCGCCACACTTTTCTGTCCTGGCATACTACTCTAGCTTCCTTCACGTCCATGCATTTTTTCATGCAAGCTCTTGTGTTCCTATGGCTTCTTATGTCTCTACGGATCAATGTCTCATTTACAGATTCTAACCATTCTTTCGGTGGTCTTCCTCTGGGCATTCTGCCATTTACTTTACCTTTATACACTTGTTTGGTCAGTCGTTCATCTTTCATTCTTTCAAGATGTCCGAACCATCTTAACTGATTTCTTTCCCATGTGTCAACTATTGTCTCTTTTGCACCACATTCTTTGAGGATTGTCTCGTTTCGGACTTTGTCCATTAGTGTTTTCCCGCATATTATGCGCAGAGGTTTCATGCCGATCGCGTTAATTTTACTCCTGTCCTTTTCTTGACAGGTCCATGTCTCGCTACCGTATAGTACAGTCGGTACGAATATAGAATTGTGTATGGCCATTTTAGCTTTTTTTGATATGTTTTTATTTGTTAGGATGGACCCTGCTCTACCGATAACCTGTTTACCCTTATTTATGCGCCTGTCTAACTCCCCATCTATTTTTCCGTCGCTAGTGAATCGACTACCTAGATATACGTACTTGTTAACTTGTTCTAATCTCTCATCATTTAGGACAATGTTGCACATTGTTTTCTCACTCTTTCCCTCAAACACCATGATTTTTGTTTTATTTACGTTAATTTTGAGTCCCATGTCCTTCATGCTTGTATGAAGTTTATTCAACATTCTTTGCAAGTCCTCGACTGATTCTGCCATAACAATCTTGTCATCTGCGAAAGCTAACCCACGTACCTTAACTGTTTGGAGATCTACACCTTCTTCGTCGAAGAGTGCAGTTCTTAGACACTTATCCATGAATATGATAAATAGCCACGAGGACATAACGCATCCTTGTTTCACGCCTTGCGTAATATCGAACCAGTCACTCAGTTTCCCGTTTACCCTTACGCTCGCTTTACTACCTGTATATATTGTTTTTATTGCTTGTAGGAGCCCTCCATTTACTCCGTATTCTTTAAGAACTTCCCAAAGTTTACTTCTATTTACCGTGTCAAATGCTTTTTCTAGGTCAATAAATGCACAGAAAACTTTCTTTCCTACTCTCAAGCTTTTTTCTGTGATCTGTCTTAGGCTAAATATCTGATCTGTACATGATCTTCCTGGCATAAATCCACTTTGGACTTCCCATATTTTTTCTTCTGTGATTTCCATTACCCTACGAATAAGTATTTTTGAGTATATTTTACTTACGGTACTTAGTAGGCTGATACCTCTGTAATTACTGCAGTTGTTTTTATCTCCCTTTCTTTTGTATATTGGTACGATAATCGCTTTTTTCCAATCGTCTGGGACTTTCCCCGTCTCGATACATAAATTTATTAATTCGCACAACCTGTGAGGTATGTACTCGCCACCGTATTTGAGCATTTCAGCACTAATACTGTCTATGCCAGCAGCCTTACCGTTTTTCAAGTTCTTAATTATGTCTCGGACCTCAGTGACACAGACTTTTTCAATTGGGTTTTCTAATGCATTATGTTCTATGTCGCAGTTTTGTTGTCCTATATCTTCACCTCCTAATAGTTCTTTAAAAGAGTCTTTTAAAGCGTCTACTATCCTGTCTGTATCATATAGCATTTCACCTTTGCTGTTTCTCATGCTAGCAAACTCTGTACTTTTACTTTCCTTCAACTGTTTATATAGTAGTTTCATTATTCCTCCAAAGCCGTTTTGTATTTTGTTCTCTTCTTCTGTTCTGATTTTTTCTTTACTCTCCTTGACTAGTCGTTTCATTTTCCTCTTTTTGTCTTTGTAATCATTTTTGAGTCTATTTCTCTCCTCATCGCTAAGACCTGTCATGTTTAATGTTCTCTTGTGCGCTTTTTTCTTTTCTCGCTGGGCTGCTTGAATTTCATCATTCCACCATGCATCACCAGACTTTCTTCCTACCACTGCCGTACCACACACTTCAATTGCAGTTTTAACAATGATATCCCGTAATAAAGCCCACGCGCCCTCTATATCTTTATTGCTCGTAAGCGCTTCCCAAGTTGCCCTATCTATGCGTTCGCTTAACTTATTTTGAAACTCTATTCGCACTTCCGGTTTCTGTAAATTTTCAATCTTTATTCGAGTTTGTTTCGTTTTTTCTGTTCTCTTTCTTTTCCATCCCCGGCCTAAGTTTATTTTAGAGATTAAAAGATAATGATCAGTATTGCATTCGGAACCCCTCATGACTCTTGTATCTTTGACTAGTTCTCTTAGTCTTTCATCCGCAATAACGAAGTCAATTACACTGTGGTTATTTCCTTTACACCATGTGTACGTGTGGATCATTTTATGTCGAAACCAAGTATTGGTAATAAATAGGCCCTTTTCTAGGCATAAGCTAACTAATTTTTCCCCGTTATAATTTTTTCTTGGATCCCCAAATTTACCTAGTACCCTTTCTGTATCTGTATCCTGACGTTGAACGCCGACCCATCCGTTCATATCTCCTAGCAGAATTATTTTTTCACCTGGATCGCAAGTACTTATTGTGTCATTTAAAGTGTCCCAGAAAGCGTCTTTGACTTCTCGCGGCTCACTGTCAACTGCGGCGTAGCACGCTATGATAAATAACCTTCTGATTCCTACCTTCATTCTAGCCCACAACAATCTGGGAGATACAAAATCATGATCTTTGAGATGCTGTCTTGCTTTTTTATTCATAATTAAACCGATCCCTTGACTACGATTTGATTCACTACCTACTCCTGTCCATATTTCAAAACCGCCTTTCAACACCCCATTTTCTATGTTTCTACTTTCGCAACCCTTTTTCTTCGTCTCAGGTACACATAAAATATCTAGTTTCCTTGCATGCATAGTTTCTCGTAGTTCTCTTATTTTAAGGTCATTCACTCCTCTAGCATTCCAGACACCCAGTCTCCATTCATCGCCTGAAATTCGACCTTTACGTTTACCGTGTGTATGCATTTTGTCGATCCAAGTTTCAGTCCATTCCGAGGCTACTTTATTGTTTGTATTATTCATGTTTAGATTGTACACCCAACTAACACCTTTATGCGCGAAATTTGTTTTGCGAGCCGAAATCATGTCCAAGTTAAGTGATTATTCGTCGTACGGTGGAGAGTCTAGTCGTAACGTCAGTCCCACCAAAACTTCTG
>CAKNYM010028373.1:0-15099 GCA_932195095.1 Andricus curvator | reverse complement strand
AAGAAAGCTGTGGTAATGCATAATATTTGAAAATACGGTTTTTTATAGTAAAACTGTTTTTCTTCAACTTAATTCAAAGTTGTTGAAAAAAAAAAATCCTTGGTTCGGGACGAATGGATTAACCTGTAAACCAAAAAAAAAGTTTCCATTTCCGGAGAAAAAAATCCCTAATATTTTTTTTTTTTTCGAAATTCGAATATTAACACGTGCCACCGGGCACTTCAAAATCCCATTTAATTAACATGGGGAAATTTTGGATTTTCGAAAAATTGAACTCATACTTCAGGGTTTGATCGAAACGTGCCAAACTTTTTAGGGATTTCAGAGGAGTACCTATGAAATAAAAGCATACTAATAACTTTTATTTTTACCCCCCCCCCCCCAGCGCCCCAAATATGACCCAAAAATCGAAAAACTATATATTTTGCGTATTATTGTTACTTTTTAGCAATTTCCGTCGTCTTTTTCATACAAATAATTACTAATAGACAATTTGAATATTTTCCATGATTTTTTAAACAATTTCTAATTGTTTAAACAAATGTTACTTATTTAAACAATTATTTATTCCCAAAAAATGTAAAAAATGATCGTATTTTCTGATTGAAATGTAGTAGTTTGTCATTGTTTGGAGTATTAATTTTTTTTCAAACATTATGTAATTATTTAAACAATTACTTATTTTTTTTTTCAGAATTTCTAAAAATTGACCCAGAGATGTCCACTTTTTTCTCAAATTGGTATCCTATGCTACTTTTTGTTGAATAATTATATAATTTTGATACATTTCTTTTAATTTTCAATAAATTTCTATTTGTTTAAACAATTTTGATTTGCTTAAGCAGTTTTGTCGATAACATTAAAAAAATTAATTAAAATACATATAATTATTTTTCTGACTGCATAGTGTATAGAAAGAATATATTAACCATTTTTTAATTGTTTAAGCAAATATAATTTGTTTAAACAATTCTTTTTCCAAAAATATTTTTTAAATCGTATTTTCTGAATTAAACATAATATTGAATGATTGCGAGGAGTAATAAATTCTGCTAAAAACTTTATGTTATAGTTTATACAATTAATTATTGTTTTTTTTTCAAATTTCCTTCAAATTGAGTATGGATGGTTTACATCTTCTTTGGCGCATTATTAAATAAATCATGAAAGTCATAATAAAATTTAAATGACAAAAGTGTATTTATTATTGCTTTCTTCATATTTTTACAGTCTTTATCATAATTATATTATAAAAAAGCACATTCACTAATGCAAATTATGATTCAAGTTTCAACAGATTGCTTTTTTACATTTTCATACTCGTTATAAATATTAAAACGTGTCGCTGATTTTCATCTTATCTTCATTCGATTATTTGTAAGACTGTTTTCAAGTTATTTCTGTAATTCACACATGCAGCATTGAACTTGTATCAAATTTGCCGCTCGAAGACCTTTTAAAAATGGAGGTGATTGTAAAGTTTTTAACAGAATTTACTACTCCTCGAAATCATTCAATATTATGTTTAATTCAGAAAATACGATATAAAAAGTATTTTTAGAAAAATAATTGTTTAAACAAATTATATTTGTTTAAACAATTAACAAATGGTTAATTTATTCTTTCTATTTTCAGACTCGGTAAGGGTTAAACTTTGTTTTTTAATCAATTTTCCCCTGAAATTTATTTCCTCAGCTGTTATAATTATTAATTAAAATAGTGACGTTAATTAAAAGTTAGAATTATATCACGCCATGTCCTTTTTTGCATTGCTATAAGTGAGAAGTGCCAACTTCGTAGTGCATATTTTATATGGATAACCTAAGTTCAATTTGAGAAATAACAATATTTTCAAAAATATATTTAACCTTAAAAATAACCATCGTAATATTACTCAAAAGTCAATAATTTGCGAATAACTCATTTAATTCGAGGTATGTAACACATCAGAATAATGTAAACTATCATTCTGTTAAACTTTTGACGTAAGAATTTCATTAGAAATAGTTCATTTATAAATATTTTGTGGACATGGCGTACTATAATTCTAAGGAAAAATGAATTTTTTAAATCTCATATTACGCCATGTCTAAAACCAATTTCCACATAATTTCCACATACATTCATAATAGTATTAAAAGTTGTGCTAATATGTTCTTGGTCATGTATTATTTTTTACCGATAAACTCATTTCGACATTTGACAACGTTTTAGTAGAGTATATTATGGTTAAACTTTGAACCTAAAATTCTCAGTTTGACAGTTGAGGGACATGGCATACTATAACTTTAGGGCGACGAAATAGAAATTTATTAAACATTAAAACATATGTAACAAAATTATATAATTATTCAACAAAAAGTAGCATAGGATACCAATTTGAGAAAAAAGTGGACATCTCTGGTTAAATTTTTAGAAATTTTGAGAATAAACAATAACATAATTCTTTTTAAAAAATTACTACTCTAAACAATGACAAACTATTACATTTCCATCAGAAAACACGATTATTTTTACATTTTTTGGTAATAAATAATTGTTTAAATAAGTTACATTTGTTTAAACAATTGAAAATTGTTTAAAAAGTCATGGAAAATATTCAAGTTGTCCATTAGTAATTATTCGTATGAAAAAGACGACGGAAATTTGGTGGGTTAAAAATAAAAGTTATTAGTATGCTTTTATTTCATAGGTACTCCTCTTCAATCCCTAAAAAGTTTGGCACGTTTCGATCAAACCCTCAAGTATGAGTTCAATTTTTCGAAAATCCAAAATTTCCCTATGTTAGTCAAATAGGATTTTGAAGTGCCCGGTGGCACGTGTTGATATTCGAATTTCGAAAAAAAAAATTAGGGATTTTTTTTCTCCGGAAATGGAAACTTTTTTTGGGGGGGGACTTGCCCTGTAACCCCCAAAAAACGTTTTTTGGACCACCCTAATATATATATATATATATTTTTTTTTTGTGAAAATGGAAATCTACAATATCAATCAAAGTTATCTCCTCTAATACAGAAAATCTATAACGTCTTCTCAGACTAGATGGAACTATAAATTTGAAATTTTTCAAATTAAATTTATTCAGAAGAAAGATCTCCTTTCGCTCCGCTGAGATTCGAACGCCAGGTCAACTGATTTCCGGTCAGGTGCTCTAACCACTAAGCTGCTAGAGAGATCGGAAGAAGAATCCTTTTTCTCAAATACGCTTTATTTTGCAAGATGTTATGTTCTGATACAAGTCCATTTTTACTAGGAATCTGTATTATCATCGGAGATGGTAACGATCAATCAGAAGAGAAATCTTTTCACACACTTGTGAAAACGGAAATCTACAATATCGATCAAAGTTATCTCCTCTAATACAGAAAATCTTTAACGTCTTCTCAGACTAGATGGAGCTATAAATTTGAAATTTTTCAAATAAAATTCATTCAGAAAAAAGATCTTCTCATTTCGCTCCGCTGGGATTCGAACGCCAGGTCAACTGATTGCCGGTTAGGTGCTCTAACCACTAAGCTACTAGAGAGATTGGAAGAAGAATCCTTTTTCTGAAATACGCTTTATTTCGCAAGATGTTATGTTTTAATAGAAGTCAATTTTTACTAGGAATCTGTATTATCATCGGAGATGGTAACGATCAATCAGAAGAGAAATCTTTTTGCACACTTTTGAAAACGGAAATCTACAATATCGATTAAAGTTATCTCCTCTAATACAGAAAATCTTTAACGTCTTCTCAGACTAGATGGAGCTATAAATTTGAAATTTTTCAAATTAAATTTATTCAGAAAAAAGATCTTCTCCTTTCGCTCCGCTGGGATTCGAACGCCAGGTCAACTGATTGCCGGTCAGGTGCTCTAACCAGCGGAGCGAAAGGAGAATATCTTTTTTCTGAACAAATTTAATTTGAAAAATTTCAAATTTATAGCTCCATCTAGTCTGAGAAGACGTTAAAGATTTTTGTATTAGAGGAGATAACTTTGATCGATATTGTAGGTTTCCATTTTCACAAATGTGTGAAAAGATTTCTCTTCTGATTGATCGTTACCATCTCCGATGATAATACAGATTCCTAGTAAAAATTGACTTGTATTAAAACATAACATCTTGCAAAACAAAACGTATTTCAGAAAAAGGATTCTTCTTCCGATCTCACTAGTAGTTTAGTGGTTACATTGCCTGACCGGAAATCAGTTGACTTGGCGTTCGAATCCCAGCGGAGCGAAAGGAGAAGATCTTTTTTCTGAATATATCGATTGGCCTATAATATTGATATATTTTATTGAAGAGTAAGAAAGCTATGGTATTGCATGATATTTGAAAATACGGTTTTTTATAGTAAAACTTTTTTCTTTAACATAATTCAAAGTTAATGATAGAATAAAAATATGCCTTCGCTCGAGACGAATCGATTGACATATAATATTAATACATGTTATTATAGAATAAGGAGTAAATTCATCACGCGGACTGTGCGGACGTGTCGGGTAGCTGCGTCCTTAGTTTGTTGAGTTTGCTAGGAAAGTTTATGAAGTGGAAGGTGTAGAATAGGCGAAAACCGAAAAGGAGAATTGTGCGGTCATTAAGTGATAATAATCAACGGATTTGGTAAAATGAGACAAGTGTGAATAACGAGAGAAAGGGTGATGATGAAGTGAGGTTAGGAATACAATAAGTGAAAAGGCGGGAGACATCGACATTGTAGAGTTGCAGGGGGCATCAATGGCGGGGAGGGTTCAAATTGAGAGCGGAGAATTTCACAAAGATGATAAAAACGAAAAAGGGGGCGACGAAAAGAGACCAAGAGGCAGGCCGCCTGATAAAAATAAGATTAAGTATGTTTCAGAGCAAAGCAAGAGGGCGCATAAAAAATTAGAGGAATACTGGAAAAAGAAAATGCCAAATGAAGAAAAGGAGGAAGCTGAGGCTAGTTTAATGAACGAGAATGAACAAGAAAATCATGACAGGTTAGATGAGGAGACTGAAGCGTTCTTATCAAAAAGTAACTTGACAAGAACACCAGTAAAGTCGAAAACAAAAACAAAAGAGACGGTAGACTGGTCTGAGGTAGAAGACAGAGAAGAAAAAATTGACAGCCCGGAAACAAACCAAGACAAAAAAGTGGAATCAAGTGATAGTGAAGAAGATGAAGGAGATAACTCATGGCAAGAAGAAAAGGAAAGAAGGGAATGGGAACTCAAATTTGAAGAAAAATGGGAGTGTAGGATGGCAGCGCTGGAAACACTTATAAAGGTGCACTCACGAAAAAAACCCCGTGAAAAATGTGGCACGCTGAAGGAAGAGTTGACGAAAATTCAAAGGAAGCATGAGGATTCCAAGGAAGCATTTGTTGAAGATATCAAGACACATAAGGAAAAATTAGCGAGGTTAAAGGAGGAATTGGTGGAACAGAGGGCAAGTTTTGAAAGAATAATAACAGATATCGAAAACGAGAGATATAGAAGTTATCCTCGCAAACAGACCGAGGAGGCTGAAAAAAGTGTGAACAGTGAGAATCAGGAAGGAAGGGTGTCACCACAAAACAACTTCGGAGTGCAAGTTACTGACAAAGAAGCCACAAATGAACTGGAAAATTGACATAGATTAGCGAATGAGGAATTAGGCAAGGACAAAGAATCGTGCAATATTCCCCCCAGAAAACTGAACCAGGAGGAATGGACAACTGAGAAAGAGGAGAGAAGAGCAAGGAAGAAGAACATCTATGTAAGTGGGCTGACGCTATTAAAAAGATAAAAGAAAGAAGAATTTGAAGATTGGGTGCTCCACACGATGCAAATAAAAATCAGAGTAGAGAAAATCGAGAGGATAGGCGGTGATTGGAAATTTAAAATAGAGAAATGGGCCAAGAAATTGGAATTGATGAAATTGAAAATATGACTACAACGACTTGGATGGGGCGTATGGATATCGGATGACCCAACCGATAGACAAAAAGAGGTGCAATAGTGGATTGAAAGAGAGGCAGAGGCATAGAGGCAAAGAGGTAAGATAGTAGCGACGGGCTATCAAAGGATTTATATTGACGATACCCGTCTAATTTGGGATGAATTAGAAGGTGAACTCAGGATGAAGAATGATCGAGACTAAAGGGAGCAGAGTCTTTTTCGTGAAGAAGGGTAAGGAAGGGGAGTCTATTGAAGAGTTGGTAGTTTTTCAATGGAACGCTCAAGGGATGAAAAATGTGGGAAAGAACTGGAAATTGTTGAGAAGCGGAGATGCGATTGTAATTCAAGAGACATTTGTGGAAGAGCAGAATATAAAAAAAGAGTTATCCTTGTTAGATAAACAATATACGTGGCACGGGAAGACAGCAATAAGAGATAAGAACGGTAAGAGAGGGAGAGGAGCAGGCGGGCAAATAGTGGGAGTGAAAAAGTCATTGAACGTACCGTGTGAAATTGAGCAATGGGAGTACGGGTTCAAAATTGAACTTAAGAAAAATAGTGAAATCCGTTACATCATTCTCACCGGGTACAACAATCGGGCTAATAATTTAAATACATTCGTGGCTAAACTGAGTGACAAAATGGATGAACTGGAAGCGAGTGTAGCAAGGATAATAGTGGCTGGAGATCTTAACGCGAGGATTGGCGAAGAGCAGGGGACTGCACATTGTGGCCTTGAAAATGATGGTAAGATACCCACCAGGAAGTCGGAAGATAAGGAGTTGAGGCCAGAGGGGAAAATATTGCTCAGATGCTGCGAGGAAAGAGCGATGATTGTGATGAATGGCAGGAGTATACCATTAAGCCATTTCCCTTTCGGGGTAGGCGTGACACTACCCGATTCGGGTAGTGTTTCTAGGTTGATAACTTGTAGTAAATAACTACAAGTGTGGGCTCACCACACCCACGATGTGCCAACAGCACTCAGTTTTCTCGAATGGTCACCCATCCAAGTGATAACCGCGCCCAACGCTGCTTAACTTCAGTGATCTGACGAGAACTGGTTTTTTCAGCGTGGTATGGCTGTTGGCATGAAGGAGTGAAGAGCGAAATAGGAACAATAACGGCAGAAAGCAGAAAAACCTGAGATGGAAAGAAAGGAAGGCGAATCTATACATGGAGGAGTGGCGAAAGGAATGGGGCGAGAGAAGAGAGTTGGAAATAGGCGAAGCTGGTGCAGAAGCTAAGTGGAACGCGATTAAAAAGGCAATATTAAAAACTACTGAAAAAGTAGGAATTATCACTGGAGGTACCCAATCTACACCTGAAAGAAACTGGGATAATAGACAGTATAGAGGGATGAGAAGGAAAATTTTCAAACTACTGCATCGCTTCAGAAAGGTCAGAGATTGGAGCAGCAAAATAGAGTACCTTAAATGTAGGAAGAAGCTGTCAGAGCTAAGAGACGAATTAATAAAAGAATGGTTAGAAGAAAAACGAAGAGAAGTGGCGGAAAGTAAAAACGTTACAGAATGATGGAAGGCGATTAGCTGGTTCAGGCGGAGGAAGAAAATAGCGAGCAACGGCATTAGCAAGGAAGAATGGCAGGAACACTTCAGCCAGCTGCTAAAAGGACCTGAAATAGAAGCAGAAACGGTAGAGGCGAAAAATAGGAGTATGACAGCAGATGAAATCCAGGAAGAGGAGAGTAATGATGGGCTAAACGATCCACTGAAAGTAGAAGAGATAGAGTTGGCAATAAGGAATATGAAATCAGGGAAGGCTGCAGGAGAGGACGGTATTGCCGCAGAATTTTTAAAAAACTCACCCGAATGTGGTCGCAAGGAACTAATTGAGCTGATCAAGGAAATATGGGAAAAAGAAAAAATAATAGAGGAATGGACAACTGCCACAATATTTCCTATACACAAGAGTGGAAACGAGAACGCTATAGGCAACTACCGAGGCATATCACTGTTGGATATTGGATACAAAGTTTAAGCTTCAGTAATGGCGAAGAGATTAGGAGAATGGCTAGAAAAAGAAAAGAAACTGACGGAGGCGCAGGCTGGATTCAGAAGCAAGAAGGGTACTATGGAGCAAATATTCATTTTAAACACGATAATAGGAACTAGGCTTAATCAGAAAGGAGGAAGATTGTACACGGCTTTCATCGATTTTCAGAACGCATTTGACACAGTGAATAGGGAAAGACTATGGACAAAAATGGAACAGATGGGCATCAGAGGCAAGTATTTAGAGATGGTGAAGGAACTATACAAAAATACTTGGAACCAAGTAATAGCGGGAGAAAAAATGTCGGGAAAGTTCAAAACAACCAGTGAAGTACGACAGGGATGCCCGCTTAGTCCAATTCTCTTCAATATATACATCAAAGATTTGGAAGAAACCCTGAGAAAAAGGAGAGAAGGGGGCTCAGGGTTCGGCGGAAGTACAGGTCTTAGAATTTTCGCACTGCTCTACGCTGATGACGCCGTACTCATAGCTGAATGTGGAGAAGAATTGGATGAAATGTTGAAAACCCTGGAAAAATGGTCAATTGAAAATCTGATGGAAGTGTATGTGGGCAAGACAAAAATTCTGATATTCAATAGTGGAGGACGGAAGAGACAGGAAAAGTGGATTTATAAAGACGAAACGATAGAAATAGTAAATGAGTACAAGTACTTGGGTTTCTGGTTCACAACGAAAAACACACACGAGAAAGTGCGCCGATAAGACGCAACAACTGGTAAATAAGGTTTGGGGGGAGACAAAGAGAGCAGAAGTGACAGATCTGAAGATGAGGCTTTTTTTGATGGAGACGACGGTGAAGGTTGCGGCGATGTACGGAGTGGAGCTTTGGGATTGGAGCAGGAGAGGACTTATCGAAAAAGTACAAAAGAGATACGTTAAAGCAAGTATGGGCCTATCGCGGAACATTCCAGACTAATTATGGAAATTAGAAGCAGGAAAAAGAAGCATAGAGGTGGAGGCAGTGAAAAGAGCTTGAAAGTTCCTGATTAAATTCTTGAAAATGGAAGCCTTGAAAAGAGTTGGTAACGGCTAGCTAGTAGAAAAAATATGGAAGAGAAGACCGATAGAAGAAATAGAGAGAAGTCTGGAAAACATAGTCGAAACCAAAGAGGATCAAGATTTCCAAAAAGACGGGAATGGAGTAGATAACTCCACTTATTGTAACTACTATAAACTAATGAAGGACAACATCATCATGGGAAGCTACTGGCAAAGGAAAGATCTCAAAGGATGGCAGAAAGAGACCTGGGCTAGATGGAGATGCGGAAATGTAACGAAAGAAGGAAAGAAAGGCTATATCAACCAAAAATGCAGAAGTTGTGGAAACGAACTGGAACGAATAGGACACGTGATCAGCTGCGAGAAAGTAATGGAAAAATTGAGCCCCGAGTTTAAAGAATGGTGGAGAGTTTGGCGAGAAGGAAAAGACTGTGACCAGTGGAGAAACAAACTGATTAAACATCTGAATGGCAACGCAGAAAAAAGTATGTGCGGCAAGCTACGACAAATAGAGAAGACACTAATTGGAGCAAATAAGCACGCAAAAGTGTGATAGTGAGCGAACAAAAATTGCAAAACATAGATCTTTAATAAAATAAAATAAGATTGTTTTTGTATCTAAAGTGCAATACAAACTATATATTGGCAGAAAGTTATGTACAGTTATTTGTTAAAATGATAAAGAAATTTAAATTGTATGAAGAAGGAGAGGAGAAGGCTAAAGGAACATATGTAAACATACTGAATGTACCATCAAAGAATAAATTCTAATTCTAAATTATAGAGTAAGGAAGTTATCGTCATTTATATTATATTTAAAATCGATTTTTGTAGTAAAAATGTTTTCTTTCTCATAATTTAAAGTTGATGCGAGAATAAAGAAGTTGTGTTGATTTAAGACGAATCGATTGACCTATAATATTGATACATTTTATTGATGAGTAAGGAAGCTATGGTAATGCATAATATTTGAAAAATCGGTTTTTTGTAGTACAACTTTTTTCTTTCACATAATTCAAAGTTGTTGAAAGAATAAAAAAAATCCTTGGTTCGAGATGAATGAATTAACCTATAATATTAATACATTTTATCATTTATTTATTTTATATTTTATATGTGTTATATATATATATATATATATTATTTTATATTTATTTATCATTTATATTATATTAAAAAAACATCACGTGCGTTAACTGAAATTGAAATCTTACATAAAGAAAATAATAACTGTATATTTTTGTCTCAATTATTGCATGAAAGGTGATAAAAGTACCCGTTTTATGGGCATAAATGAGAGCCAGTATGTGGTAATTTTATTAGAAGTTGTTTAAAAAAACGTCAAATGTTTATGTTTCCGGAAAATATCAATAAATTCGGAAATAAACATTTTAAAAATTGTTTTTGGCCTGATTTTAAAGATAATTTTCTGCAAGTCTGTTAGAATACTGTTCTATTAATTTGTTTTAATTCAGTTATGAAAACCTGACTTTATATCAATATTGATAAGATCTTTAAATTAATCAGGGTGCTGAATGTAAACTTTAAAATTTTCATTTTTACATTCTCATCATAATGAGAAGGTATTGGTTTTATGTGAAAAATGACTTTCGTGGATTCCGTAAAATGTCGACGTTTTGAGGCCCCCTGAGTCAGAAAAAATAGTTTTCACGTCGGTGTCTGTCTGTCTGTCGTCGTCTGTATACCGGATAACTTTTGAAAGACTAATCTGATTGGATTGTGCTTTTGCACACAGTTTCAGGGGGCAAAAAGAAAGATCGAGTTCGTTGGGATGAGGTCAACTTTGCACGTAGCAACTTTGCACGTCGATGGCCAGATGGACAACTGTGCACGTCGTTGATCAGACGGACAACTGCGCATGTGCCAACTGAGCACGTGCCATCTGTGCACGTGCAAAGTCGTCACTTGGACAACTGTGCACGTGCACAGTTATCCAAGTAACAACTGTGCACGTTGAAATGTCGACGTGCACAGTTCTCCAAGTACCATCTGTTCACGTGCACAGTTGTTCAAGTACCATCTGTGCACATGCACAGTTGTCCAAGTGGCAACTGTGCACGTCGAAATTTAGACGTGCACAATTGTCCAAGTACCATCTGTGCACGTGCACAGTTGTCCAAGTAACAACTGTGCACGTCGAAATTTCGACGTGCACAGATGGGCTCCTGTGGACTTGGACGTGCACAGATGTCACTTTCCTAACTGTGCACGTGCACAGATATCACTTGCTCAACTTTGCACGTGCACATATGTCACTTGCCCAACTGTGCACGTGCACAGATGTCAATTGCCCAACTGTGCACGTGCGCAGATGCCCCTTGTCCAACTGTGCACGTGCACAGATGTCCCTTGCCCAACTGTGCACGTGCACAGATGGAACTTGCCTAACTGTGCACGTTTATGTCCATACGTAAGGGTTTATACAAGGGTGGTCCTTTATATCTACGTATAATAAATTTTGAACAGTTAAAATTATTCAAACGTGGTGGAATGGAGCGTAGTAACTTTTTAAAGTTAGTTTAAAAACATCTTAAATATTATTTTTATGAAATTATTCCTTCCAAATTATTATAAATATATGAAAATCTCTTTTTATTCGACCCCCTTGAAAACGCGCCATTGCATGCACGTGAAGCAGGCGTAATGTGGCCGCTTCCAGCCCAGTGACGTTCGCACATGCGCACTCTGCCTGCGGGCCGACGTGAAACTTTACGCCCGCTACATGAAAATTTGGGTCCATATCATCTCACATGCGGCAAGTCTCTCTGCGGCAAGTCACACCTGCGGCATCTCTACCTAGCGGCATCTCTCACCAGTGGAAAGGGGACCAATATTATTTCTGTGGCTAGTCACAGGGGTGCCTTCCCGCCCCCACGAGACGTTGGAAAAGGGGTAGGGGTTTGACCAACATTATTTCTTTGACCAGTCACAGGGGTGCGGTGAGAGATGCCGCAAAAATGTCAATTTCACTCTGAAAAATACCGCGCGGGAGAGAAGCCGCTAGATAGAGATGCCGCAGTTGTGACATGCCGCAGAGAGACTTGCCGCATGTGAGATGATGTGACCCCGAAAATTTATGCCCGCTATATAAATCTTTACGCCCGCTACACATACACATACAGTGTATTGTGTGTCAAGGGCGTACGGCTATTTTGAATCGTCAAAATAGCCTTCTTCATGTCCTCGATACACACTGTACTATTTTAAATTTACTTTACAATACTTTTATCTTATTAAGGGCATGCTCTACGGTGACCACGCGACCAAACCAGTCCTCGGTTATGAAAATTTTTTTTGGTGTTCACCATGTCCAAACGCAATGATATATCGCTCTCAAAATTTGGAATATAGGAAATGAGACAATAAATTGCGTTTGTATATTTAGTTTGAGTAATAATTTTGAAAAAAATTATCCATGTAAAAAATAAATGTGTGAAATTATTTTCATATTTTTTGGTGCTCACTACGTCCACATGGATTGAGATATCGTGTTTAGAATTTGAACGATTGAATAAAAAGCACTAAAGAACGTTTGTATACATCAATATGTTTATAATTTCAGAGAAATTTTATTTATAAATTGATAAAATAGGATATTACCACTCGAGTCGAGCACTTTGTAGGTAATGTTTGGTTTGATGCATTTCAGATTTTTTGATTCGCGTATGTCGATAACTGACACAAATTTTGGACTAAATCGTCTAAAAATTTAAAAAAATCAATATAAACAATAACATTTGCACATTTGCTGCAAATCAAAAAATAAGTATCTGCACACACGTAACCTCCGTAACATGTCATTATTTTTGGAGCATTTTTAGCAATTTCTAGCGAAGAAAAAAAGAAGCTTTCCACGTCGGTAAAGTAGAGATCACATGACCAAGCTAGGTTATGAAATTGTACACATTATTTTTCACATGGATAATTTTTTTCAAAATTATTACTGAAACTAATTATACAAACGCAATTTATTGTCTCATTTCCTATATTCCAAATTTTGAGAGCGATATATCATTGCGTTTGGACATGGTGAACACCAAAAAAAATTTCATAACCAAGGACTGGTTTGGTCACGTCATCACCGAAGAGCATGCCCTTAAGCTTCTATGAGTCTGCCAGTGGGTATGGAGACATCTGATGTCCTTAGGACGTCCTAATGACAACTAACTACCATGCCTACTTGGTAGGTATTTATTTTTTTCAAGTTACTTATCTATCTTTGATTTCACAAAATCGGTTTTTTATTTTATGTATTTTCTCATGATGTAATAAAAAGTAAACTCCAAAAGAAATTGTTTTCAATCATTTTTTTCAAAGTTTTACTGTTGTTTATGCGACGATGTATAATGACGGGTTACACATTTGTCTTCGTCATTAGTTGGTGAAATCTCATCGTTTATTTATTAGGGTGGTACACATTTTTTTCTTCAAATTTTCTTGGTCTCACTACCCAGATTTGTTCTAATACAAAAAAAGTAAGCACGTATTTTTTTAAATTTTAAAATAAATTGATTTTTAGGGGTTGTTCAAAGCCCATAAAGTTTCACGTGTATTTCCACTGGAAAAAAGGCCGTTTTGGAGATTTGCGATAGAATCGTTAATAATAGATTATCTTACTGCATCTGGCATGATTTTCTTGAAAATTATCTGCTAAATACTTTTTAAATTCAACCCCTATAAGCCATTTTTACAGGGTCTCGAGAAAAACTCCATAAGTGTAAAAACGAAGTATTAGATAAACGTTTATTTTTTAGCCTGCTGGCCTTAAAAAATTGACTTGCTTACACTTCTTTTACAGAATTTTCTTAAAACTAACATCCTTCCACACCTTATCTCTAACGCCGCTCGCTCTTATCGCATTGCCTTCCTCGCTTCCCCTCGCCTCGCACGCATGTCCCTACTTTCTTGCTTTGCCTCGCATTACGAAACTCTGACTCCGCGGCTAATCCCTAATGCTTATCTACTATTTACAATATTTACATTTACTTATATTCACTTCCTCCTCTATTTACAATCATTCCTTCTCCATTCCTCTTCCTCCTTCCTTCTCTTCTTCTCCATCTTAATCAAGACTCCCTTCACCCATGCTACTGCCCTTTTGTCCCCCCTTTCATGCATCAGTACCTCCATGCTTATCCCACTCCTTTCCATCTCTACGCACTCCTCCAACCAATGCTCCACTCTTGCCTCCCCCTTCCCACATAGTTCACACATCCTCTTTTCCCTAGAGAGCCAGAACCTATTATAACCCTCAATGCACCCACATCTCATCCTCGCTATAAGCTCCTGACTTCCTTTCTCTCCTTTCTCACACAAATATTGCGCTCTCGTCCTTGGCATAATCCACACATAGTTCCCATTAAACCTTGTCTCTCTTATTCTCTCTTCCCCTGCTGTCTTCTCTCTCCCCATGCTGTTTTTCTTAACCAAATCATATACCTTCCTTTCTTCCTCATGCATCCTTCTCACTTCATCCATCTGCAGTCCACTCGTTCTAAAATACCTTTCTCTTTCAACCTTCATCTTTCCACCCCCTCTCCTGTTCTCCTTCTCCCACCAACACTCCCTAACCAGCTTACTTCCCCCCCCCTTCCAAAAATTTATCCTCATACTTTCACGCCCGACTCCCCGCTAGAATTCCTACACTCGTTCTCCCCGTCTCCCTCCTGACAATATAATTAGGCGTGTTCCTTGCCAGCCCCAGTGTCCACTTTACATACCTCTCTTGTGTCCTATTTACCTCTTCGCTTTCCTTCCACCCCCACACCTCTACTCCATACAATAGGACACTCATCACTAGTGAGTCAAACAATTTCATTCTCCTTCCAAAACCATCTGTGAATAACTTCTTTCGCAACCCCCACACCTGCCTCATCACCACATTTGCCCTCCTCACTCTCTCTTTTATGTGACCATCCACTCCGCCATTCCTCCGAAACAAGAAGCCCAGGTACACAAACTCTTTCACCTCCTGCACCGCCTTTCCCTTCCACTTCCAATCCCCTTCCTTACCCCTTCCACCTCCTTTTCTGAAAAACATAACCTTGGACTTTTCCGCATTCAGTTCTAACCTGTTCTTATCCAGGTATCTTCTCAACCTCTTCATCATTTCCTTTAAGGCCTCCTCGCTTTTTGC
>CAKNYM010028371.1:0-16810 GCA_932195095.1 Andricus curvator | reverse complement strand
ACTTTACATGATGGGGAACTAAAACAAGCGTCACATTTCATTGTGCACCTGTGATCAGTTTGTCTAAAGTAAGCCTTATTACACGGTATACAAAACTTCTGTGCTGCGCCAGCCCCAATTAAATTTAGTATAGCACTATAATGAAAATTTGGATGATCTTCATAAAGTAAATAAATATTGTGCTTGATCTCACTACCTGTATTTGTTATTTCCGAACTACCCTCGTAAATAGCCTTATCTCTCCCTTTCCCGAAATCTTTAAAATTAAAAACAGTTATTGCAATCTGAGCTTTTGCCAAATATTTTTGATATGCAATTAACTCAGGCAGGCCACATCCAATGTCTGGTATTATCACACCAGCATCTCGAGTTAGCTTTTCAGCTGCCTTAATTTGTGCTTTGAGCTTATCCCTATCGCTTATACTTCTATACTCTTTTTTAAAATTATTATTATTTGGATCAGACTGAAGATTTGTGTTCGCAATCGCTACTACGATAGCCTGTGGTAGACATGTGTTATTCTTGTTAGCTATAGTATAAACTGATTTTTAAAAAATTTGCTTGCTAGCTTCAAACGGCCTTTTCCTGCTATTACGCTTACCCGCGTAATCTCTACTACAAAGGTGTCATCAATATTAAAACTTATGGCACTTTGAACCACTGATTCTACTAATTTCCACGAGTCTTCGAAATGCAGATCTTTAAGGGGTAAAAAGGCTTTCCAGGCAACTCCTTTGCTAAACCCATCCGATCCAAACACAATGCCCACTAAATCTGTTTCCTTACACTACGAAACTATATAATTATATAACTCTAAAAAGGCTAATTCCAACCAAAGAACAGGATTATTCTCCCCAGGAGGTACAATTTTAAAAGTTAATTTTCGCCCATTTGTGTCGAATTTTCTCACATATTGGTCACATTCGTCTATTTTTATTATAAAGGGGGCTAAAATGTTACTCTCATTCCTACCTTGTGGTTGAGCATCATGTAAATCTTCTGAGAGAATTCCAACAGCTTCATCAGCCATCGACTGGCCATGAGAGATGAGTGTGGGAGATGAGCTAGCCTCCATAGCTCTGGATGGGCCTGCAATCGCACTCATGGCTGGAGCTGCTGTCACATCATTTGGGGTCTGTTTCCGATTCAACCCTACTGGAGTCGATGTTTTTTTCCCACAATTTTGATTTTCTGAAAAAATAAACATTTTAAAATCATTTTTTTTATTTTGTAGACGAAAGTTTAGGAATATATAAGTTATGTCTATATATACATATAATTTACATTACCTTTTCGTTTTAATTCAGATGTAGATCCATCCATTTTTTACGCATTTTCTGCTCCTTTCGTACTTCCTGAAGAACTTTCCTTTGTTTCTTCTGAATCTCCTCGAGATTCTCCTTTGCAACCATCTTTGCCCTGAATTCATCTGCTTTTTTTTTGCTACTTTCAATCTATCTTGCTTTGCAAGCTCTCTGCTTATTTTATCATTTTGTAATTTGCGCTCCTTTTTTAAATCTGCCTCTCTAATTTGTGCAATTTTCTTTAATCTTATTTCCCTTTCTTTAGCTATTTTAATTTTTGATTTTTCTTGCATTTTTTCCTATCTAACTTTTTCCCTCTTACCCTGTTGCCTACGTCTATTTTCTTGTACAAGTTCTTTAGATTTTTTAATTTTTTTTTCATTTGCGAATCTGGCACAATGTCCTCGTCAAAGTCCGTCTCGTCGTCATCAGTTTCCACTACTATATTACTTTTATTATTTTTATTATTGACTCTAGGATCCCGTGCTACACTTCCCTCACCTAATATGAACTCTTGTGAGCTTTTTGCTTCTTTGAGCAACCCGCTTCCACCATTGAATCAGAATGATCCCTCTTTTTAGTTAATTCTGCGGGTTTTTCTTTCGAATCTGCCTCCGTCTGATTCCTAATTCGTTGATAATGCAGAGCGTCGGCTTCCAAAGATTTTCTGGATTTAACGCTCTGAATTCCAGCTTTAACAAAAAGAGAAGCAAAAAATCAGCACACTATTTTGAAATGTTCACTTTTATAAAAATTTTATGAATGAAGATTAAGAAGAGTTTTACTTACCAATGATGGCTTGTATATTATTTATTGCAGAGTTCGTCTCTCTCTGCATTTTCAAATATTTTCTTAATACCATAAGTAAAGGTATATCGTCCTTCCTTTTTATGGCTGTTTGCACAACGTCATCAAGTCGCCCCAGTGAATCACATTGGCTGATGTATCCTTCTAACATGGCAGCTACACTGATAAACTCCTCACAGAACACAGTTCAGTTTACCACACTCAACAATTGTACACAATACACTGTGAAAACACTGATAAACTCCTCACAGAACACAGTTCAATTTATCACACTCAACAATTCTACAAAATACACTGTGAAAACTAATTACCGTCGACCGTGCTTCCCGTTAGAGCATTTAGCTAAGACTGGCGTTCCACCGAAAATGAAACCTTTGGAAAAATGTTACGGAAGAACACTATTACCTATGACCCTTTCACTTTACCTATATTATTCCAACGCTTCTACCAAAAAGACCTTCCCCTTTCAAACCCATGGGTAACGGCATATACTCAAATCTAATGTCCATCCTGGAATGGGGCCCATTACCATAACGCCTCCACGGCTTTTCTATTTGAAAATCTTTTCGACTGATCTTTCGACCTTGAAACCTGCGAATAGCCTTCTTCTTCACCCACTGTGTCATTATTCAAGATTTAGTTTTCGTTATGAAAGTGTCACTGTGATTTGAAGAATAAAAATGAAAAATTCTAAACATTTGCTTCGATCATAGAGTTATACCTATACAGTAAGGTTCAATTCATATTAGTCGTACCCATGAGTGTAAAAGAGATACTCTTATACAACATCTACCAGTATTTCACTCGCACCCACACTTCCTTATGACAGGTATGAATTTGACCTATATAAAAACTAGCATATACAGATTATTATTATTTATTATTATACCATTAAGCCATTTCCCTTTCGGGGTAGGCGTGACTTGCTCGGTTGGAAAATGGTAGTGTGTATGTGGGTATATAGGTATAAAGTAGGTAGGTATATAGGTATGAGGTAGATAGGTATATAAGTGTTAGGTATAGATATTTTAGATTGATCTGGAATTCTCGTGTTATTTATTTAAATGACACGTTTATTCCGCAACACTGCTCCGACCCAGGTTGCTGATCAATCTCTCTAGCGATCACCCCAAGTGAAGAGCCTCACAAAATTGTTATGTATGTTTCCCCACTTGGGCCCATTAGTATCCAAGGTCTTTGTTTCAGGCGTCATTCATTCTACTGTCACTCTGTTTACAAACTATTTGTCGCCACACTTTTCTGTCCTGGCATACTACTCTAGCTTACTTCACGTCCATGCATTTTTTCATGCAAGCTCTTGTGTTTCTATGGCTTCTTATGTCTCTACGGATTAATGTCTCATTTACAGATTCTAACCATTCTTTCGACGGTCTACCTCTGGGCATTCTGCCATTTACTTTACCTTTATACACTTGTTTGGTCAGTCGTTCATCTTTCATTCTTTCAAGATGTCCGAACCATCTTAACTGATTTCTTTCCCATATGTCAACTAGTGTCTTTCCTGTACCACATTCTTTGAGGATTGCCTCGTTTCGGACTTTGTCCATCAGTGTTTTCCCGCATATTATGCGCAGAGGTTTCATGCCAATCGCGTTAATTTTACTCCTGTCCTTTTCTTGGCAGGTCCATGTCTCGCTACCGTATAGTACAGTCGGTACGAATATAGAATTATGTATGGCCATTTTAGCTTTTTTTTATGTTTTTATTTGTTAGGATGGACCCTGCTCTACCGATAACCTGCTTACCCTAATTTATGCGCCTATCTAACTCCCCATCTATTTTTCCGTCGCTAGTGAATAGACTACCTAGATATACGTACTTGTCAACTTGTTCTCATCTCTCATCATTTAGGACAATGTTGCATATTGTTTTCTCACTTTTCCCCTCAAACACCATTATTTTTGTTTTATTTACGTTAATTTTGAGGTCCATGTTCTTCATGCTTGTATTAAGTTTATTCAACATTCTTTGCAAGTCCTCGATTGATTCTGCCATAACAATCTTGTCATCTGCGAAAGCTAACCCACGTACCTTGACTGCTTCGAGATCTACACCTTCTTCATCGAAGAGGGCAGTTCTTAGACACTTATCCATGAATATGATAAATAGCCACGAGGACATAACGCGTCCTTGTTTCACGCCTTGCATAATATCGAACCAGTCACTCAGTTTCCCATTTACCCTTACACTCGCTTTACTACCTGTATATATTGTTTTTATTGCTTGTAGGAGCCCTCCATTTACTCCGTACTCTTTAAGGACTTCCCAAAGTTTATTTCTATTTACTTTGTCAAATGCGTTTTCTAGGGCAATACATGCACAGAAAACTTTCTTTCCTACTCTCAAGCTTTTTTCTGTGATCTGTCTTAGGCTAAACATCTGATCTGTACATTATCTTCCTGGCATAAATCCACTTTGGACTTCCCATATCTTTTCTTCTATGATTTCCATTACCCTACGAATAAGTATTTTTGAGTATATTTTACTTACGGTGCTTAGTAGGCTGATACCTCTGTAATTACTGCAGTTGCTTTTATCTCCCTTTCTTTTGTATATTGGTACGATAATCGCTTTTTTCCAATCGTCTGGGACTTTCCCCGTCTCGATACATAAATTTATCAATTCGCACAACCTGTGAGGTATGTACTCGCCACCGTATTTAAGCATTTCAGCGCTAATACTGTCTATACCAGCAGCCTTCCCGTTTTCCAAGTTCTTAATTATGTCTCTGACCTCAGTGACACAGACTTTTTCCATTGGGTTTTCTAATGCATTATTTTCTATGTCGCAGTTTTGTTGTCCTATATCTTCACCTCCTAATAATTCTTTAAAAGAGTCTTTTAAAGCGTCTACTATCTCGTCTATATCATATAGCATTTCACCTTTGCTGTCTCTCATGCTGGCAAACTCTGTACTTTTACTTTCCTTCAACTGTTTATATAATAGTTTCATAATTCCTTCGAAGTAGTTTTTTATTTTGTTCTCTTCTTCTGTTCTGATTTTTTCTTTACTCTCCTTGACTAGTCGTTTAATTTCCCTCTTTTTGTCTTTGTAATCATTTTCGAGTCTATTTCTCTCCTCATCGCTAAGACCTGTCATGTTTAATGTTCTCTCGTGCGCTTTTTTTCTTTTCTTGTTGGGCTGTTTGAATTTCATCATTTTACCACGCATCACCAGACTTTCTTCCTACCACTGCCGTACCACACACTTCAATTGCAGTTTTAACAATGATATCCCGTAACAAAGTCCACGCGCCCTCTATATCTTTATTTCTTATAAGCGCTTCCCAAGTTGCCCTATCTATGCGTTCGATTAACTTATTTTGAAACTCTATTCGCACTTCCGGTTTCTGTAAATTTTCAATCTTTATTCGCGTTTGTTTCGTTCTTTCTGTTCTCTTTCTTCTCCATCCCCGCCCTAAGTTTATTTTAGAGACTAAAAGGTAATGATCAGTATTGCATTCGGAACCCCTCATGACTCTTGTATCTTTGACTAGTTCTCTTAGTCTTTCATCCGCAATAGCGAAGTCAATTACACTGCGATTATTTCCTTTACACCAGGTGTACGTGTGGATCATTTTATGTCGAAACCAAGTATTGGTAATAAATAGGCCCCTTTCTAAGCATAAGCTCACTAATTTTTCCCCGTTATAATTTTTTCTTGTTGGATCCCCAAAATTACCTAGCACCCTTTCTGTATCTATATCCTGGCGTTGGACGCCGACCCATCCGTTCATATCTCCTAGCAGAATTATTCTTTCACCTTGATCGCAAGTACTTATTGTGTCATTTAAAGTGTCCCAGAAGGCGTCTTTGACTTCTCGCGGCTCACTGTCAACTGGGGCGTAGCAAGCTATGATAAATAATCTTCCGATTCCTACCTTGATTCTAGCCCATAACAATCTGGGAGATACAAAATCATGATCTTTGAGATGCTGTCTTGCTTTTTTATTCATAATTAAACCGACCCCTTGACTACGATTTGATTAACTACCTACTCCTGACCATATTTCAAACCCGCCTTTCAACACCCCACTTTCTATGTTTCTACTTTCGCAACCTTTTTTCTTCGTCTCAGGTACACATAAAATATCTAGTTTCCTTGCATGCATAGTTTCTCGTAGTTCTCTTACTTTAAGATCATTCACTCCTCTAGCATTCCAAACACCCAGTCTCCATTCATCGCCTGAAACTCGAACTTTACGTTTACCGTGTGTATGCATTTCGTCAATCAAAGTTTCAGTCCATTCCGAGGCTACTTTATTGTTTGTATTATTCATGTTTAGATTGTACACCCAACTATCACCTTTATGCGCGAGATTTGTTTTGCGAGCCGAAATCATGTCCAAGTTAAGTGATTATTCGTGGTACGGTGGAGAGTCTAGTTGTAACGTCAGTCCCACCGAAACTTCTGTTACTGGGGGGTGGGGGCGGGGGGAGGGGGGGTTGGGTCAGAGAAAGGAAACCGAGAGTCTCAATTGGTTGGTAATTTATGCTGAGAAGGTAATCAGCCTTCAGCAGCGTTGTATTAGATAGGAGTTAATATGTGCTCATCTGCCGAATACTGGCCTACCTCTATACGAGGAACCAATAACTCTTTTTTTTTTTTTTTTTTTTAATTTGATCAAGAGTTATATATAGATATATATTAAATGTTCTCGTGCTTGAGATATTAAAAGAGTTATAATAATTGAACTGCAATATTATAATTTTTAATGCCTGGCAATTCGCGAAAAGCTTTAACATGTGAGGATTTCTTCAACATTTTTGAAATTCCTTCGAAACCATCGAAATCAATTGAAAATTCCTACGAATAGAGAGCGGAAAAAATCTTAAAATATTTGAAAGTCTTTGAAATTTCCTGATTTATTATTATTTTCTTCAGTAAGCTCTTCATTTATTATTAAAGCATTATTCTGATTTGATATTTTAATCTCCACTATTTTTATTTTGAACCAATGATATTCAACCGTCGCTTATGAATCGTGTCTAGACTTGTATTCCTCCCACCCCATAATGTCTCTATTGCCTTGTACTTAAGATCTCTGAGTAGTCAGCTAAGAATCAGTTTCTCTGTATCTTTGAAGCAGTACCTACAATGTCGCAAAATATGATTGGTGTTGAAAAAGGAGCGGAAATTTCATCTTTCACTGTTACTAATTCTACTACTGGTACTAAAAAAAGAGTTCATATGACGGAAGTGGATGCATCACGCAAGACAAACAAACATCTCATTTTAAACACACTGTACGCACTCAATAACTCATGCAGTAAAAACGCTATTGTTGGTCTGGAAGTGCAGTCAGATGGCAGTTTTCAACGTATTGTAAAAATTGTGTCTAACAAGCTACAAGGAATCACATTTGGGGCGGCAACATGGTTCAAATTCCAGCAACAATTTAAATTCATAAGTACCTACTTTGAATCTGTGGGCTATTCAATGTCAGAGCTGGAACCACTCGAGATTAATGACTACATAGTGAAGTTCACGACGTCCTTTGGTGAAAAGACTATTCTTTTTGACAAAACACCTGCTCCCGAGGGTGATTGTGAGGATGATGAAAATTCTTGTAAAAACAAGAAACAAAAAGTTTTTGTACCTGCAGTGGCTATGAAAAAAGCTAGCTTTATTGGTTTGAAAAATATTATGTTGTATGCGAATGAATATTTTGGAATGCTTCAAGCTTTACGTATTTTGGTAGAGGATTGTATGTCACGGATTGTAGAATTATTAACCGAACATTGTATTTCTATGAAGATAGTCGAACCATCTGAGAATTTTATTTTTGAGTTAATGAACCACGAAAAGTGTGACGAGTTTAAAAATCTAATGTATGAACATTTATCGTCGAAATTCAATGACTATTATATTGACATTATTTATCATGAGATTGGTGGTGTATTATTGACCCATGTAACTTCTACTGTGCGAAGAAATGTACTAACAAGAATCACGTTCAACTAACGATGTTGTATCATTATGGAAATGTTCTACATTGCATACGTCTACCTTAACTATATGTAATATATACTGATATACTGATTATTATGTGTATTCTATTTTTCTTTCCAAACTATTGTAATCAATAAATGTGACTAAACTGAAATGTACAATGTTATGCTTTTATTTGAAAGTCTCCACCTCTAGTATATAGGTAGAAATATTTAAATATATCGGATAGGCATTGCTGACCCACATGACTTTTACTGTGAAGAATATTTTAAAAAGAATCACATTACACCAACCATTTCTAATCTTCCTATTTTTGGGCGCACTCTTGAGCAATATATAATCTAGCCGAGACGAGAGGGAAAGTGTCCCCCGTTAGAGCAAGATAATTGAGGTCATATAGCGTGAAGGGCGTTAGATTTGGATAGTCCTCACACGAGGCCCCGAATTTTCTTAATACAAGCAAGTGATGTATTTTTTGGGTCCACTCTTCAGCGTTATGTGATCTAGCTCAGGTGAAAGGGAAAGTACGTAACCATCAGAGCAAGATCATTAAGGGCATATAAAGTGAAGGGCGTCAACTCTTCATAGACACTACCTACGGGCGAGGGGGGTCGGCGCCATAGTGCGGTGAGGGGGGTAAGGAGTAGTGGAAGGGGTGTCTGGTCGAAGTGATGCCTTACTACTTCCCTCAAAATTCCTTGAAATACCATAACAATTTTCAAATCACTAAAAATCTGTTAAGATTCTTCAGGATCCCATGAAATGTCAAAAAATCTAGTTAGGCTCCCAGAAGTTCCTAAAAATCCTGTGAAATCCCTCGACGACTTGAGACTCTTTTTAATCTTGTACCTTCTTCAAACTTTCCAAATCGTTTCGAGTCGTAATCCTTTGGAATTATTCGAAATCGTAAAAATTAAGACATTTTTCAGAAAAACTGCTGCCATTTTATCAGTTTCTAATTTTTTTTCAGTTCATTTGATAGATTCACAATTCCATCCACAGAAAAACCACGAACTTCCTTCTAGGCATATACATTTTTTTATCTTTGTTTGCATTTTTATACATGGGACAGGAAATTATATGGAGAGCGATGTTCATCTCTGTTTTTACACATGTTGTAATGTTTCATTATTTTGAAGGTACAATGGAGAATAAGTACAGTAACTATGGAAATTTTAGAGATCTGGTATCAATAAACTTCCTCATTCGACTCTATTTTTTTTGTTAAGAATAAATAAAGCGTGTCATTTCATAGATGATAAAAGTTGGTATATGTAGCCGCCATTAATCAAGTCTCTCTTCACACGCAGTTCTTCAAAAATAAGTTCACTCTTTTATTTCTGTGTTATTGGGACTATTGAAAAAATGGAGATTACTTTCGCCACTCTACTTCTCACGTTCCTCGGGTATCTTTACTTCAAGGGTAAGTTTAATGTAATATTATAATTATTATTTACAACAAACATAACATATGGTTTCAAATATGTTTACTGAAAAGTATCCAGTTTGAGTTGTACATTCCTGAAGTTTTCAAACATCCAAGTTCTCTTAATTACACAATAACGAGAATTTAAGAAATATTCTCCAATTTCAAATCCTCTGGCATTAAATTTTGTCATTTTAATGAATCATTCAGAGTCTTGACGTAATAAAAGTGATACTAATGGGAAGCTTCTTAATTTAAATAAGTTTTATTCTAAAAACTTTATATTTAGACACTATCTCAAAATAAAACATTCAAAATTATAGCAAGTTGAAAGCACTAGCTTCAAAAATTAAATCAATTAGAATTCAAAGCCTCAAAGATTACAAAATGTCCAAACAAGTGTCAAATTAAATGATCGTATGGTTCAAAATAAAAACCATGAACAATTGCACAATACCTTTCCTAAAGCTTTTTTTCATAAAATATTAAATGACATATTTGAGTTTCGAAAGTGTGCTTACTTTAAAAACGAGTGCAAAGTAAGACTTAAAAAACTGGTTTTCCCCATTTTCTCGAGAATTATTGATTTTAGAAAAAATATGTAAACATATTTTTCAAAGCAATTCTTATTTTCGTAATTTTAATATTTTAATGGGTACCAATTTTCTGTACGTATCAGGATTTCTTAACCGTCTCAAAACATTTGTACAGCTTTTTATTTGCTGTTCCGCAGAAGATAACGCATATCTGATAGACACCTGTTTTCAAAAAAATATTATTTGAATGCCTTATTCCCCCTCCTTTCGCTTCCCCTACTTTCTTTTGCGTAACTTCTCCTTACCATCGTCTACTTTTCTACTGCTCACCCCACCAAAACACCTACTTGTCTTTTTCACCTCTACTACCACTATCCCCGCTACTTCTTCACCCCCCCCCTACATCTCCTCACCTACTTCCCAACTCACCATCCTCTACTAAACCTCCCCCTACTTTCCTCCCCATCCCTAATCCACTACCCCTTTCCTACTCCTTCCTTCTTCTACTCACCCCTACTTCACCGCTCACTTCCCCCTAATTCCCCTCACTCACCAACCTCTTTAATTCCCCACGACTTTCCTCCTGGGAAAAAGGTAGGATGGACCCAGAGTGGGGCAAAAAATGATTTGCTGGACAAATTAGTCTAGAGCTTACAATTTTGATCCGCTTTCAGCATTTTTGTGAAAAATGAAGGGTGACTACTCTCTAAATCCGAATGAGTAGATATTTTACTAATTCAATTAGTAGCATTGTATCTGACTTTTAAATTAGTAATTTTATCACTTTCTACTAAATGAAATGGTAAGACTTATGTTTCTAAATGAATTAGTAAGGGTATTCTACTAATCTGTTTAGTAGTACCAACTTACTAATTCAATGAGTAGAAATGAATTGCTAAGGAAACATAATTTAATAATTTTTTTAATACATTCTGATGGTTTTTGAGTATTAATTAATGAAGGTTAATGTTTTCTCAATAAACTCTCTACTTTTTCAATGCGATCAAAAAGTTGCTATGAACTATGTTACATGAAAGTCGACGTACCATATCGTAATTAACTAATCTCTAACTCGCAGAAAACTCACTCAAGATACATTAGAATCTTTTTTCTTCAAACAAGCCTTTTTTGAACCACCTTATTGTTAAACTGCAAATAAATTAAAAAAAAGGTATCTACATACTTTAAAACGCGAAAATTTTAATTTAGTTTATTGAATTTTTTAAAATGAAAATTTAACTATTATATTTTTGTTTGAAAATTGATCGTTTTTAGTTCAAAATTCAAATATTGATCTTCTTGCTTGAGAATTCAACAGCTTGTTTGCAATTTTTTCTCTCCCTTGACTGAAAAGTCTTTTTAAGTTGAAAATTCAACTCACATTGAAAAGTAGTTTTTTTTTTGTTGAATTCAACTGTTTCTGATTAATTTTTTTTTTTTTTTAATATCAACTACTACATTCTTCGTTCAAAATTCATCTTTTTTGGAATACAAATTTAATCACTGAGTTAAAAGCTAAACTCTTTTGTTCAAAATTAATTTTTTTGTTCAAGATTCATCATTTTAATAAAACATTTATCTCTTTGGTTGAAAAATGAGCTATTTTGTTGAAAAGTCGTTTCTACTTTAACAGAAAATTAATTTTTTTTTCAAACTGAAAATGTTTCCAGTCGAATATTCCAACATTTTAGATAAAAATTCATCTCTTTAGTTTAACATAATACAACATTTTAAATTTAACAATTCAATTTTTGGTTGCAACATTGTCATTTTTAGTTGAAAATTCAACTATTCTAGTCAATGGTTCATCATTTTAGTTGAAAATTCATCACTTTGGCTGAGAATTCGTTTGTTTTTTTCTGTAAAATTAATTTTTCAAACTGAAAATTCAACTGTTTGGTTGAAAGTTTGTCTTTTTTTAGTTGAGATTTCTTCTATTTTCTTCAAAAGACGTATTTTTTGTAGAAAATTTTTCTTTATGTTTAAAAATTAATCTTATTGTTTGAAACTTTATCTTTTTGGTGAAAAATATAAGTATTCCAGTTAAGTATTCATCATTTTAGTTGAAATTTAATCTTTTTGATTGAAGATGGAAACTACTTGGTTAAAAGTTACTCTTTTGTTAAACATTTATCTTTTTTGTTCAAAATTCATCTATTTCAGTAAAAGATTCATCATTTTAGTTCAAAAAAATTTTTTTTCAGGAAAATTCATTTGTTAAGTGGAAATTTAACTATTCGATTTTTGGTCAATAACTGATCTTTTTTAGTTCAAAATTCCACTATCAAATAAAAATTTGTTTGAGTTATTATTCGAATTTATAGACTTTAGAGACAAATTCAAGAAATGATTAATTATGTTTTTAGTATTATTTGATTATTTAATTGTGAATATATATATATATACATATTCAAGAATACTACTAAGCAGTTGATTTCCCGAGCAAATAGGACATTTAAAAAAAAATTATTTCATTTTCAACAAAGCAGATTAATTCGTAAACAAATAGTGAAATTTGCATCAAAAAATATAAATTTTTAACCAAGAGGATTAATTTTCTACTGAAAAACAAAGATTTTCAAGGAAATAGTTGAAGTATCAATTCAAAATGATAAATTTTTAACCAAAAATGAAATTGTCACATTTTCAATTTAAAAAATTTATGGTTTGCCAAAAAGAAAATTTCAAGAAAGTAGTTCAATTTTTAACCAAAGAGATGAACTTTTGAGTAAAATGTTGCATCTCCAGCAAAAAAATAAATTTTTAACAAACTAGTTCAAGTTTCAACCAAGTAGTTTGATTTTCAAGCAAGAATCTTAATTTTTCACCAAAAAAGACGAATTTTCAACTAAGAAAGACAAATTTTCGACAAAAATTAAATAGTTGAATTTTCAGTTGAAAAAAAAACTAATTTTTTACCAACAAAAATTTTTTTAAGAAAATAGTACATTTTTTAATGAAAACATTTTTAAATGAAATCAAGATTCATGAACCAGAAAAGTGAATTTAACAAAAAATAGTTCCACTTTCAACCAATTAGTTGAATTGTCAACCAAAAAGATGAATTTTCAAGTAAAAAAAGATAAATATATAATAAAAAGTACTTGAAAATTAGAAGAAAAATTCTTCTCTTTAATTGAAAATGTAACTGTTTCGTTGAAAAATCGCTGCTTCTTGGTTGAAAATTGATTCTTAAACCTAAAATTTACCCGGACTTCGCTACGTAATTTTTTTCTATGCTATAAGTGATAATTTTACAAGTATTTTTTACATAATTAAAAATTTTTTTAAAATCTATTTCATTTGTTAATGTTTAATTTTTCGTATAATTCATGATAAATAAGTATTTTTTGGATTAATGACACAAGAAGTGAATATCGCGAATAATACATTTTGTGGCATTTTTCAATTGAATCAACAATTTCTATTGTTTTAATTTCTGTTTTAATTCTAAATCATGAAAAGTTCGTATTTTCTGGAACTTGTGACGCATTTAACGAATTTTAGGACAATATTTCTGGTTGAAAGCGTTTTCCGATTGTTTGAACAATTTCCATTTGTTTACACTTTTTCCCACCAAATCTTGAAATTGCAATGTTTTCCTAAACTAATTACATACTCAATGAACGATACGAGTAATATTTTCAGTTTAAGGCATTATTAAATGTTTCAACAATTAATAATCATTAATTTCTGACCTTTTCTAAAAGGTGAAGAATATTCTAGTTTTTCTAATCTCTTTATATCATGTCGCTTATTATAAAGAAGTTATACCTCAATTGTTCAAATAATTATTTTATTTTTTTATTTTTTTTTATTTTTGTAATAATAGATGGTAAAAGTTAGACTGCGATGTTATGCGTCTGAGTAAATAAATACTTAAATAACGTAAAAGGAATAAGATGACATACTTCAGACCAAATAAAAAGACCTTGATGATGTTAACAAGATCCTTTAATCATCGACGTTTCGAGAGTCAAATGCTCTCCTCTTTAGAAAACAGGAATCCAAGTCATATAAAAGTCCTTTATTTTTTTTTAAATTGGCAGAAGCCAAAATGTCGTGGTCAAAAAAGATTCATGCTCCTACAAGATTCTCATCTCAATTTAGTTCTATGAAGAAAATAATGAAATTGTAAATGAAGAAAAACCATTTCATATACATAACGAAACATATACGAATGAAAAAATAAGGTTGAGAAAAAGATTGAAAATTGATTGGATGTATTATCTTTATTCACTAACATTCCAATCGAGTTAGTGATGAACAGTATTTTAAGTAGATGGACTTACATTCAAAATTTTACAGGTTTACCTTTGACTGAATTTGAAAAGGGAATTAAGTTTTTAATGAATCAAACAGTTTTTCAATTTAATAATATTTTTTATCGACAAGTGTATGGGACTCCTATGGGTTCTCCCATATCACCTGTTTTAGCTGACCTTGTTATGCAAGATTTAAAGTCAATAGTTATGAAAAATTTAGATTTTACCATTCACACATATTTTCGATATGTCGATGACACTTTTATTATTTTACCTAATGATAAATTAGATTATGTTTGACACAAATTTAATTCTTTCCATCCGAGGCTTAAATTTACACATGAAATAGAAACTAACAATTTCATTTCCTTTTTAAATGTTCAAGTTATTAAAAACAATGATGGCACTATTATCACGGATTGGTACAGAAAAGATACTTATTCAGGCATTACATTATTTGTAGACAAGTCTAATATTGAATTTATAAAAAATATTTTGTCTCTTAATAATTACCCAAAAGAGTTTGTGCAAACACACATTAATCATAAAATAAAAACCCTTAAAGATTCTTTATCACAACTAATTAATTCACATCTAGATTATAATTTAGATTTCGAACGTATTGTTTCTATACCTTTTCATGGTAGTTTGTCTTTTGAAGTAAAAAGAATGTTGAGTGAATTCAACATAAAAACAACAATTAGGATTGATTCTAAACTTGATAAGTTCATAAAACTAGGCAAAGATTCTTATGACATTTTTCAGCTTAGTAATGTAGTATATAAAATTGTTTGTTTAAATTGTGATAAATGCTATGTAGGTGAGACCAGTAGATTACTTTCCACTAGAACTAAAGAACATAACGATAATTTTAGACACAATCCTAAGAACCATAAAGTTATTGCCAAACATCAGGTTGAAACTGGTCATCAATTTGACTGGGGACATGTACTGGTTTTACACCATGAACCTAATGAGTTTAAAAGACTTGTGGCGGAAATTTTCTTTATTAAGAATTAGGGTGATAATTGTTTAAATATAAAAACTGATCTGAATAATTTTAGTCCATTATACAACGTAATACTAGATTCTTTAATTTAAGATCCAATGCTTTTCCTTAAGCATACTTTTATCATCATTTCATTATTATTGTTACAATTTTAGTAGTTGTTAATTTGATATTAACTAACTGTTCTACCAATAATTTGTTACTTAGGCTTTATAAAAACAAAATTACAAATTTTAATTAGAATTAAGAAACCTGATATTTCTGACTTACTACGTTTCTGCACTTTTATGTTTCTATTACTTCATGCTCTTACCTGCATTCACTTAATATTAATCCTTACCATGGAGCAGTACGTTCGTTCTGTCTTCCATTTCAAATTTAAAAAGAAAATTCTTTAAATAATTTTTTTAAATATTGACCGTGATGTCATAATAAAGGACCTTACTACTTTTTAACATCTCAAAGATAAAATAATAAAAGCTCAGGTAAATAATTTCACAATTTTCAATCTTTTTCTCAACCTTATTTTTTCATTCGTATATATTTTGTTATGTATATGAAATGGTGTTTCTTCATTTACAATATCATTATTTTCTTCACAGAACTAAATTGAGATGAGAATCTTGTAAGAGCATGAATCTTTTTTGCCTATGACATTTTGGCTTCTGCCAATCTTTAAAAAAATAAAGGACTTTTATATGACTTGGATTCCTCTTTCCTAAAGAGGAGAGCATTTGACTCTCGAAACGTCGATGATTAAAGGATCTTCTTAACGTCATCAAGGTCTTTTTATTTGGTCTGAAGTATGTCATCTTATACCTTTTACGTTATTTAATTATTATTTGCTTAAACAGTTTTCTTCATTATATTATAAATACACAAATTAACTTCCTCATTATTGCCAGAAGAAAATGGAATTATTCGCAATATACTGAAACAATTTGTTGAAGCAAAGAATAGTTGCTTGAACAATTGAGGAACAACTTCAGAAAGAAAAAATATTTTTATAATGACCGACATAGTGCAAAAGAATAAAAACTAATAATGGTTTGAGAAACAATCTGATAAGGTATTTAAAAAAAATTCATTCCTAACAACCATTGAGTATATAATTCCTTGAAGAAAGTTCTAATTTTTGAGTAGTTACAATAGAAAAAAATTAAACAAATGGAAATTGTTGAAGTAGTTACAGCATATCTTCAAAAACAAATATTCGTCCTAACATTCACTTGCAGTATCATTAATTCCAAAAAATATTGACTTTTGATGATTTACAAGGGAAGAAGAAATTTTGACAAATAAAAATTGCTGGAAACATCTGAAAAAAGCCCTTTTCTGACACAATACAAAGCGATTGGGGCATACAATTTAAACTTTAGGGGATGAAAATGATTCCTTGAATATTTCTTCAGAAGTGGCTGGAATCCATTTTACGAAAAGCTGATAACAAGCAATTTCTCCCCATTTTCGCGAAAACTGAGCTTTCCCTA
>CAKNYM010028363.1:0-14203 GCA_932195095.1 Andricus curvator | reverse complement strand
GGACTCGAGTTCCCCCTGGGCGTATGGCAAGACGGGCAATAGATCAACACCATAGAAGTGCCTCAGATGGTAATATAACACTTTTAGAGCTGCATTGTGTCTCTCTATGTACCCGTATCGTGCATATTTTGAGCATCCACTGAGAACATGTCCAAGTGTTTCTGGCTCTTGCTTGCACGCTCGGCAGTTGGTATCGCCTACAGGTATATTCATTATGCGCTCGCGGTAAACTAAGGTGTCTATAACGCCATCTTGACAGGCAAAAAGAAATCCCTCAGTCTCCGATTTTAATCCAGCAGACTTGAGAAACATGTTGGACAGACCCATCGAGAGCTCTTCTCTACGTATAATGCCGTAGAATTTACCATGAAGGGGCTTGTCAGCATGTTCTCTTAGTAGAAGCGTATGTTCTGCTTCCTGTACACGACTTTTGAGCACCAAAGGTGTTAGTGATGCTAGGCCATGCGTAGTATCGCTGGAATCAAATGGGAGGCCAAGCTCCTCTGCGGCCCTATCTGCGGCACGATATAGAAACGCCGCAGCATTGACGACTTCATGTTGATGTACTAGTCGCATAAGAAAATCTGTGCTGTTTAGAACTGAGCAGGCTGTAGCCAGAACCGTTCTGCGATGAAGACACTCTAAGCTCAGCAAGCCTCTACCCCCTTTATCTCGAGGGAGGTATATTCGAGGTACGGAAGATCTAGGATGATGACTTCGATGAATTGTCATCATCTTGCGTGTGCTTCGGTCAAGTTGCTTCAACTCATCGACGTTCCATTTTACTGCACCAAACGTGTAGAGCAGTATAGGAACGGCCAGCATATTGGTCGCCTGGATCTTATTCTTTCCAGATAATTCGGAAGCCCAAATTTTTCTGAGAATTTGGCGATACCTTTTTCCAAGGGCCGTTTTTAACGCAAGCACATCATGGGTTTCCGCTTGCGGTATTCCAAGATATGTATATGTTTCTCCAATACCAAGATGTTGAATGGTATTTCCGCCGATGAGTTGAACATCCTGATCGTGACCCGATGATGTAGTTTCTAGTCTTCCTTGGTGTAGGTGGACGCAGGCACACTTGTCCAGTCCGAAGCTCATGCCAATCGCTTTAGAGTACCTATTTACCGCCTCCACAAGGATGTTAAGGTCCTCTTTCGAGGAGGCAAAGAGTTTAAGGTCGTCCATGTATAAAAGGTGGTTGACCTTATATTCTCTTTTGTTCGGCGGGCCACATAGGTATCCAGAGCTTTTGCCTCGGAGCACAATAGAAAGAGGCAAGAGGGAGATGCAGAAAAGTATCGGACTTAGAGAGTCTCCTTGGAAGACTCCCCTCTTATATGTGATATAGCTTGTAGTCACTTGTCTTTTGTCAGATGTTATGACAAATCTTGTCCGCCACAAGAGCATAAGCTCTTTTATGCATCTCACTATTTTTGGATGCACCTCCATGCATTCAATGAGCTTAATAAGTAGCTCATGGTTCGTGTTATCGAATGCCTTACGGTAGTCAATCCAAGCCATGGACAGATTGCGTCGATACCTGATCGAGTCCTGGGTGATACACCTGTCTATTAACAGGTTCTCCCTGCAACCTGCCAGACCTCTCTTGCATCCACGTTGTTCAACTATTGCACTCCATACCGGCTCGATAGTTGTTAATATCCTCTCTTTGAGGATGCCAGTGAATAGCTTGTAGCTGGTGTTTAAACAAGCTATGGGCCTGTAGTTCTTTGGACTTGACAAATCTCCGCTCTTAGGAATCAATACCGTGCGTCCTTCCACTAGCCACTGCGGGACGGGTTGTTCTCCGTTTAAGAAAGTTGTAAATATACGAGCTAGATGTTGGTGCGTAGAAGTAAACTTCTTCCACCAAAAGTTGTTGATTTTATCTGGCCCTGGCGCTGAAAAGTTCTTAGTTCTAGCGATAACTTTCTTCACTTCTTCAGCAGTAATTAGTGGACACTCTTCCTCTGGACCTTGTAACCTTTGCCTTTGGCAAAAGTTACGAAAGAGTGATATATCTGAAGCCTCTTCATTTAGCTGATAAGTATCTCCATATACTTGTTCCCAGAAGACTTGAATCTCTTCTCGACTAGGCGGATTTTTAACGGCACATGACGTTTTATTGAACAGACGGGAAGGATGAGTAGAAAAGGTGGAATTTTCCTGAATCCACTTTACTCGCCGTTCAAGGCGCTGTTTCGCTGTTGAAAGAGATCTTATTTTTTGCGTCCAGTGCTGCTTGATGGTCAACAGTTTACACTTGTTCAGCGTGTGATTTGCTTTCCTCAAGTTTCGAGCAAGTGCCCTAACTTTTGGAGTGAATTTTTTATTCAATGTTATGTAGCTAATCACGCACTGAATATTTGATGCATGCCGTCTCGCCGTTTCAATTTTGAATTGAAGCTGTGCAATACGCTCGCGAGTCTTACTCAGACGTACTGAAGTTTCGTTACTTCTACTGTCGCTAAGCAAGGACACCGCCTTCTCGTAAACAACGCAGTTCAGATTCCAGAGATTAACATCTTCGGGGAGCAAATCGGGGAGAGCAGTATTAGCTTCAGCTAATTTGTCCATCCTGAGAAAGACTTTTTGGTGGATAGATCTCCTACTTCTCATGTTAGCATTATCGGCTATCTGCAAAGGTGGTCTTGCTGGAACGGGTGGAATGTTCGATGGAGGATGTTGCTCTTCTTCTTGTTGATAAAGAGCTTCATATCCGTTTTTTCGTAAAAAGGATACCTGATCTCTTAAATACTGAGGCGTTTGATGAGCATATTCCGGGTGCATATTGACCCAACGGTCATGCAACCTCTTCATGAATCCTCTTCGCGCCGGTGAGCTTCTTTGCCAACAGGTAAGGATGTCTCTCCTGAGTTGGTCCGACCATTTAAATCGATGTTCTCGCGTTTGTCCGGGGCCATTGCCTGGTCGTCGCCTCGGTTCGGTCCTATTGCCACTCCCAACTGAACCGGGACAACTGTCCGGGATTATTATTATTATTATTATTATTATTATTATTATTATACCATTAAGCCATTCCCCTTTGGGGGTAGGCGTGACTTTCTCGGTTGGGAAATAGTAGTGTGTATATGGGTATATAGGTATAAGGTAGGTAGGTATATATGTATCAGGTAGATAGGTATATAAGTGTTAGGTATAGATATTTTAGATTGATCTGGAATTCTCGTGTTATTTATTTAAATGACACGTTTATTCCGCAACACTGCTCCGACCCAGGTTGCTGATCAATCTCTCTAGCGATCACCCCAAGTGAAGAGCCTCACAAAATTGTTATGTATGGTTCTCCACTTGGGCCCATTAGTATCCAAGGTCTTTGTTTCAGGCGTCATTCATTCTACTGTCACTCTGTTTACAAACTATTTGTCGCGACACTTTTCTGTCCTGGCATACTACTCTAGCTTCCTTCACGTCCATGCATTTTTTCATGCAAGCTCTTGTGTTTCTATGGCTTCTTATGTCTCTACGGATTAATGTCTCATTTACAGATTCTAACCATTCTTTCGGCGGTCTACCTCTGGGCATTCTGCCATTTACTTTACCTTTATACACTTGTTTGGTCAGTCGTTCATCTTTCATTCTTTCAAAATGTCCGAACCATCTTAACTGATTCCTTTCCCATGTGTCAACTATTGTCTCTCCTGCACCACATTCTTTGAGGATTGTCTCGTTTCGGACTTTGTCCATCAGTGTTTTCCCGCATATTATGCGCAGAGGTTTCATGCCGATCGCGTTAATTTTACTCCTGTCCTTTTCTTGACAGGTCCATGTCTCGCTACCGTATAGTACAGTCGGTACGAATATAGAATTATGTATGGCCATTTTAGCTTCTTTTGATATGTTTTTATTTGTTAGGATGGACCCTGCTCTACCGATAACCTGCTTACCCTTATTTATGCGTCTATCTAACTCCCCATCTATTTTTCCGTCGCTAGTGAATAGACTACCTAGATATACGTACTTGTCAACTTGGTCTAATCTCTCATCATTTAGGACAATGTTGCATATTGTTTTCTCACTTTTTCCTTCAAACACCATGATTTTTGTTTTATTTACGTTAATTTTGAGGTCCATGTTTTTCATGCTTGTATTAAGTTTAATCAACATTCTTTGCAAGTCCTCGATTGATTCTGCCATAACAATCTTGTCATCTGCGAAAGCTAATCCACGTATCTTGACTGTTTCGAGATTTACACCTTCTTCGTCGAAGAGTGCAGTTCTTAGACACTTATCCATGAATATGATAAATAGCCACGAGGACATAACGCATCCTTGTTTCACGCCTTGCATAATATCGAACCAGTCACTCAGTTTCCCATTTACCCTGTGTATAGTTTATTAAAAAGAATTTTTAAGAATATTGTTATGTTGCCGGGGTACAAAGTTACTTATCTCCAAAGTGCAAATGCGCATGTATTGCTTTCATTTTATGAATGAACAATTACAAATTGAAAGCCATCTAATTTAAGTAAGTTTAATTCTAAACGATTTTTAAAATTAGACTGTTTTAAAATAAAGCATTCAACATTGTACATTTTTATATTACTGGAATCTAAAATTAGCTATATATAATATCTTAAATAGAATATACAAAACTCAAAAAATGAGAAACTTCTCAAATGAAAATTATTTCAAATGATCTTTTTATTTAAATTGAAGGACATGGAAATGAAACAATTTTAATTCTAGAGCTGTCAAACTTTGAGAAAAATCAATGATAAGTATAAAGAACTTAAATTTTCAAAATCTTTAATACAATATTGAATAAGAAGGTTTCCATATTTTGCAAAAGTATTCAAAGAATATAATCTAAACAATATTGGTCAAATAAATCAGTGGAAGTTCTCTACAGATTAGAGACTTTAAACTGAAAAGTAGTTCGATTGGATACCGTTGATGATGTGCAAATCTGCTGTATTGAGAAAATTAACGCCAGAACTTTCACGTCAGTATTAATTGAATGTAGCTTTACAAATTATAAGAAATTTATTTGTAAAAGATTTATTTTTTGATCATTCTTAGTTTGTAATACTTTACTTTCTCGTATAGATATAAGTAAAAATCGAAGAAGTCGAGGTAAAGGAAGGAATTTAATATTTCAAAACTATACTTAAGTTTCGACTTCCGTGATGTGGTATTATATTAGTTGAAATAACGTTATCGAAAAATCCCCCTAATGATATATAAATTCACTAATGCCCCTAATACTTGTAATAACATAAAAAATTCATTAATAAACCCTTTAAAGCAGGATAAATATATTTATTAAATTAAATGCGTATTAGGTCATTTGTCAATTGTATATACTTAATCAAAACGTATCCAGACAGAAAAGCTCACATAAAAGAGGCTTTCAGTAGCAGTAAACGAAAATATGTGAAAAAATAATGAATGTATTCAATATCAACTCGAAACGAAAAATGTTTAATAATTAAAAAGTATTCAGACTTTACTGATTAATTTCCCATTGAAACGATCGACTGGCTACTTTAACTTCACTGAATCCAATCTAGTGCTTTCAATCAGTAATAATAACGATACCGTAATAGCGATATCTCAGTAAAGATTATTATCAAAGTTTTTGGATAGAAATTAAAATTGGCATTAATATGATTGTCTAGATAAATATAACTCTCAACGAAAGCATAAAAAGCGTTGGCCAGATCAATGAGTGGAATTTCACTACAAATTTGGATGCCATTGATGATGCTTTAATAATTATAGAAATTTATTAAATTTGTAAGAATTTTATACTTTAATTATTCACAATTGTTGATACTTTATTTTTAGCTCCCCCGTTTTATTAGGACGACTCCCATCCAAGTATAACCAAGTCAAATGCTTCGTATGTTCAAGTTTAAAGAATTTGTATTCAAAATTAATAAATTGTTTAATTCAAAAATTTTAAATATTTTATTTATGCATATTTTAACCTTGAATGTCAAAAAATGCCATCTTGAATTATTTAGAATGTTTTTGAGTCCAAATTGTTAAGTTTAATACGCTTTTGATTTGATAATATTCAAGTATTCAAGACAGAATTTTTAAATATTTTTATTAGAAAATGGACTGGTCCCTGGTTTCCGGAACCAGCGGTGAAAAAAATTAAAATGGTTCAGGCAGCTATAAAGTAATCTATTTATGAAATAATTTATTACGTTCAAAATATTCAGAAATAATGGGCTGTGAGCAATGATTCCCTTTTGTCTTCCATGTAATATAAGGTTAATTTAATAAAAAAAGAAGAAAGAGGTCGCCAGGTATTATAACAAATCGGTCAGTGTTATGACAAAAAGCGGTATTTATAAATAAAGGGATAACGCTTAGTTAGTTTTGTCCCGCACGTAACGGTTCTGTCCCGGCGCAAAACTCGTTACAACGACAGGAAGATTTATTGGTTAGACGAGGGTGCGTCATTTTTACTTATCGTCAGACCAGCCTTGATTCAATGATCGCTTTGCGAAAAATCTCGCATAAACATCGTGCAAAAATGGAAAAATCAAGGAAGAAACAAGGAATTCCAAATTCTAAAATTAGACTTGAAGGATCCCGGGGTATGAGGGTATAAGTGACAAAACTCGAATTTTACAGGAGACACAAAAAGTCCAATAAAATATTTCATTGATCAAACAAAATTTTTCTTATCTTAAAAAATTAAAAATTATATTTTCCAAATGAAAAAAAATCATTTTTGTTACAAGAAAAATGTTTTTCGATTAAACCCATATTTTATTGGACGTAATCAGTACTATATTTCTTTAATTGAATTTTTCTTTAGTACTACTTTTCTCTATTAAATCATGAAAGGAACGTCTTGAAAGAAGCAACCAACTCCGAGAAAAACCCTTGTCAATGGTGCAACGCATCTTAAAAAATGAAAATAATCACACACGGAGCGTAGTATAACTTTTTTTTTTAATTTAAAAAGAAAAACAAAAAAATTCTTTCAGGCAATTACTTAGCTTTATTAAATCTTGAAAAGGACAGGCAAAAATAAGAAACAATTTTTGTTTTAAATGCCAAACATGGATTTTGACCTACTTCTAAATCTAACTGGACCATAATCTTCTAGGGAGACATGACTTAAGTCAAAAAAATTATGTTGAGCCAATAAAGCGTATTTACAAAATTTGGCACTTATTACGTTATGCCACGGGAACCTTTACTGAAGTCTCGACTTCAGTAATGTGATTATTATATTAGTTAGAATAACTTTATCGCTAAATCTACATGATGAAATACAAAAATTCACTAATACCACCTTTAAAGCAGGATGAATGTATTTATTATATTGAATGCGTATTTGATGATTTATAAATTGTACACACTTAATTTAAACATATTCAGGCAGAAAAACTCACATGAAAGAGGCTTTCAGTGAACGAAAATATGTTGAAAAATACTCACAGTATTTAATATCAACTCAAAATCAGAAATTTCTGATAATTAAAAAGCATTCAGACTTTACTGATTAATTTTTCATTGAACCTTTTTCCAGGAGATTTTAACTTCATTGAATCCAATCCAGTAGCTTTCAATCAGAAATAAAGTGCAAATTATTATCGAAGTTTTTTAATGGAAATTAAATTACTTATTAATATACTTAATTGAATTATAAATCTAGAACATTACGGTTTGTCTCTAGTAGAAATGTATCAAATTCGCTTTATTATAAACAAGAGTAAAACTCTTAACAAAGCTTATCGTGATAAAATTTAATTAACTTCAAAGGGAGCACAGGTACCCATTAGGGAATTTTTCATTCGCATCTCTAAAGCACGTCAATTAAATTTATTATCCTATATTTCTCAAACCTGATTTTCAAAGTTAACCTAACTATGTCTTTGATGTAAAATTATAGCATAATAAAAAGAAACATCATTAAAACATTTCTCTTTACATGTTCTTAATACGCTTAAAATATTCCATTAATAATTAGATTTAAAAATGACAATTTATAAGTACAGTTATTATTATGTAGAATCAACATTCTAACATCAAATTTTGCAATTTTAGTACCTAGATTGATCAACAGAGGAGAATATTGCCTAAACGACCGATAGTTTGAGAAGTACGTATCCACAGTACCTGGTAACTCACACCACCATGAAATAGTCAGATTACTTAATCACGTGCTATCCCCTAAACCAATCAAATTCTCTCTATAGCATAGGGCTTCGTAGATCGCCCGTGTAACTGATCTAAATCTTCGAAAGGACTAAAGGAGGGTGAATTTTGTGAGGCTGATTACTTTTCGTGAGATGCTAGCTTCTGACGTTAGCAACTTTTATTGCGATTGATTGACGGAAAAATGTTTTTATGCCTTTTAAAATATAACGATATTTCCATGAGTAAAAAATGTTTAAAATATTTTTTTTATTTCGAGGATATACAGAAATTTAATAGGCATATGTATTATGTACCCGAATTCTGGCATTGTAACGTTTAGAGTTCAAAACTATGAACGTGACGAATGAGGTATCTGTCGATTGATGTTTCGCGTTAGCGCAAAATCGACGCTTGTAGATTATATCAAGCTAAGCAAAATTGAAAACCGACAGTAATTTGTGGATATCGCGCAAATACGGATAGCGTTCGACAGCCAGTGTAACTCCAAATGATTTACTCAGCTGCTCGGTTTATGAAAATGTCGGGGTTATTTAGAAAAATTGAATTTTTATGTTCTATAGTGAAAATTTGTCCACCTCCTCATAAAGATAGTTTTTGTATAAAGTGAAAATGCCTCAACAATGATTAATTTACTTAAAAGAACGTATTTTACCATTCATTTTCTATGTCATATTTTCGGACGGAACAAATTTCTCGTTATTTTGGTTATCGCTATTGCCATAAATGGAAGAAAGAAAATTAAATAAAGAAATCAACGTTTTTAATTAATGACTATTAATAATGGTATTAAAATAGAATACCCGAGAAAACTGTATATTGGATGTTTTCTAGGATTCAGTAGGAGAATTGCCAGATTGAATTTTCACATTCTTTGAAGGCATTTCAGGTCAAACCATTGTAAGGGATCTAAAAGTCGCAATTATGAAAACCAGGACAACCCGGGTGCTCCAGAGGAAACACGGGGTCCCTTAAAAATATTCTTCGATGAATTGAGAGACATTTATCCCTACAATGTCTAACACGCGTGTTTGATACAATAAGAATAGTCCGGGTTCACCAGGAGAATTTTCAGGTCGAGTTCGATCATTTTTCGGTGGAACTTCGGAGCTAACCCTTCTAGGAAATCTAAAAGTCGTAAATACGATACATCTTGAACTTCAACTTCAACGCTTCATGAGGGTCTGCAAAGTCTTGATTATCAGCAGACTACAAACATGTTTAATTAGATTCACTAGGTCGCTGAGATATATTTTACTGCGTTGAATTCGAAATTCATCGAAATTCTTTAGGAAATTTAACAATTAACCTTCTTTTTAAAAAGCTTAGAGGCTATGTGTCAAAAAAGAAAAAAATGCGTTTATGTTTTTTTTTTGCTCGAGGTTAGGTTTAGAAGGCTTAATCGTCAATTATTTGCAAGAAAACTTAAATTTCGACCCGGTATGCACTCGATCGGATCTAGTTCATCTTTACCTCTTCGGAAACACTTAATTTAACCTTCGCAGGGACACAGAGTCTCAAAATTACTCGAAGAATAAGTTTGAGCGACTTGGTGAATCCTCTTAAGCACGTAGATTATCGTAATTCTCATAATTACGTTTTTCAGATCCTTTAGGTGAGATGATGGGAAAGTGTGTCCGAAGAATGATAAAACTCGACCTGGTAAGCCTCCTGGTCAATCTCAACCATCCTTGCTTTCTCTTAAACGTGTTTTAGCCTTCGCAATAACGCAGGGTGCTAAAATTCGTCGAGGAATATGTTGAAGAGACCCGGTGAATCCTCTGGAGCACCCGGGTTGTCTTAGTTCTTATACTTTTGACTTTTAAATCTCTCAGATGGAGTTGCCTTCAAAAATCTTAAAATTTGATGTGATAAGTCTTTTAGAGTGAATGCTAGAAATTATCCACTACCTATGTAATTTTTGTAACGAAAAGGAGTACATTATGTTGTTTTATTTTGTTCGCTTGAATTTCATCCATGAAATGCATATGATTTGTTTGAATTTGTGTGAGAGTAGCGAAATCATCTAATCCTTTGTTGAATTAATAAATAATTTTCTTGTTTTTCATTCAGAGAAAGTCAAACTAAAAAAAGAAAATCCGGGCAAAAAAATCATTGGAATTTACAGTGTTGTAGTTTAAGAGTTCGTGAGTTGCAAGAGTGTTTTACCAATTAACGGATTCTAGTGGAAACGTTCTTGTGTGCTAACGAAGTCATCGTCCTCAAATAAAGAAAACTCATTGCTGAGATAACGAGGAACATGCACTAATCACGAAAGGTCTAATACGAAGGGCAGTTCACTGCGTCGCAAATAAATTGTTAGCGTTGAGTGGGTGCAGGGCAGGGTGGTCATTCTTGTTGGTACGTGACCAGCCTCTGAAGTCTACCGGTGGTCTACGTGCGTTCGACCTTAGTGAAAACTGTTGCAACCTATACCAACATTATGTGCCATCATGAAATTATACCCTCACAACGATACATCTTCCCTTGCCTTCGACAGCTTTCTTTTTTATAGGTGTAGCCATTTCTAAAAATCATAAGATTTATAAGTATTAAGTAAGAAAAACAAAAATATTGATTAAAGGTGATAGAATCAAGCTTTTATTAACAAAAAATTATAATTTATTTGCAGAAAATGTAACAGAAGTATCTCCACGAACTCAGGGTATCGATTTCTGTAAATGAAGAGAACAAAATAATTACTTTCTGCACAGAAAAGATCATTGATATACAATTTACCCAGCTATATGATTTATAAAATAAATTTGGCGAATATTTGCACATTTATTTAATTTGAATAATACATAAACTTTTTTATATAGAAAAAATCTTATTTTGCAAAGGAACAGCTTTGAAATGTTGAGCCTTCCAAAATTTACCAATGAAAATAAGTCGTTCTGAAATTAAACAATTTTTTACTTTGAGGGCTTAAATTTAATTCATTTTTAAATTTAAACAATCAAAAGTAAACAAATTCAAACTGAATATATCCGGCGGATAAGGTAAACAATTATGCATTTCGTGGCACAAAACGAGGCACTTTTTCATGTATTTGGCACCCGGAGGAACTATTCGATGGTGCGAGGTAATCGAGATAGCGGACATATTTACCTAGGCACTATTTTAAAAAGTTCTGTGAACTTATGTTATACTTGCTAAACAAGAGTGGTAAATATGAATCTCTATTGAATTGAGCCGTATACTGATTAACTAAGTCAGTGCCAGTGATTTGATATAAGGTTATAATTATAGAAAAGTTGAATGATTTATGTGAAAAAACTGTTATCCAATTTTTATGAAGAACTTGAAAAAAAATTAATTTTAAATGAAGAAGCTAAAATTATTCCTGTAGCTTTTTCGGAACATTTTTTTCTTAAGATATTATTTGAAAAATTTTCTCCCGGTACGGACATATTGTCGTTTTTCATTCTTTACGAATAACACAAAAACTATGCGTCTTATTAAAAAATGGTCAAAAAGATTGAAGATCTTTTTAAGATAAACAATTTGACTTGACAACATTTTTTCGTGGCTTGCAGTTTGACCGAAAAAAATTTTTAATTCTTCAATAAAATTTTACACAATTAAAACAAATACTATGCTTCTTATTTGAAAATACTTTTTAAAAATTTGTAGATATTTTCAAGGTGAATCATTTTCCTTCTTAACATTTTTTCTCATCCTGCATTATTTGACCAGAAAATGAAACGTTTTATTATTAATAACATGCAGATGATTTCCATCTGCATAAATATTCTTTTTGAGACAAATAAAAGTCTTCTTAACCTTGAATTCAAGAGAAAATCCCATTTGTACCCAGAAATATCCTTTTGACACAAGAGGACATTTCTCTGAGTGTGCCTTAAAAAACAATAATTTCCTTGTTAGACAATTTATACAATCAACTTTTAAAACAGTCACTATCCACCTGACTAATAACAAATAACTAAAAATTGTTAATCCTTGATAATTGAACAATATTTGTTTCTTAAAGGAAAGATACACAAAAATTGTTTATCTAATGCAAATATGGATACCATGAAGTTGTTACACTTTCTTACTCACTAAAAAAATACTTTAAATAATTTCAAATTCAAGCATTTAAGGTTCCACAATTACAGTATAGAAGCTTTTGATATTCCACGAATGTCCAAGTGCTTATAACTAAACCGCTCTTAATTCAAAGCATTAAACAGAAAATAGTTTCAAATTTGATTATTTTCTCTTCTATACCATTTCAGTACCATGAATAGTTAATGAAAAAAATATTTCTTTTTAGAAGAAAGAAAATAATTTTTGTATGAAAAATGTTTTATTATAATCTTCAGTCAACCAGTAAATGAGAACAAGAACGTCGTCTTTTAAAATCTTGAAAATACCCCTGCGTTTTCTTCAACAGCTATACGTGAAAAGTAGGTAGTCGCCGACCTATAAAATACCGCTTCAGTTCCCGTCTGGTTAAAAACCTTCATTTAAAAAATTTATCTGCTGAGAAGACCTCTGCTTTTTAGATTTTTACTCGTCTGCTTTTTTTTGCATGCAATTAGTATTTATGCCAAGAGCACATCACCCTCAGTAGTTTAAAGTTCAAGTTATACGATAATTTATTTACGTTGACAGTTCTCATCGATTTTTATTTCTTCTTCTTCTCTGTGTTTTATTATAATTCCATTTGCTCCTCTTATCTGAATAATTTTAGGGGACAAAAATTGGGTAGACAATAAAGCAGGTGTAGGATAGTGCACATTCTGATGGAAGGAAAAATGCTCTACTTTTGTGCGTCGAGATTAAGGACAAAATTAATGAGAGTATGTTTCACTGTCATGAAACAGTTAATTTGTAAAAACTGGGAAGTTAGTACAATTTATTTTCGAGAGTATCGTTACTATTTCAGTTGATAAAAAAAGATATTCAATCTAATGAGTTTTGAATTTTCATATTTCTTATTATCTCTCGTATTTAACATCGTCGATAAAATGCATTTGTTATTAAACTAAAAATCCCTTTTCTTATCATTTCCATCTAACTTTTATTACTCCTTTTCATAATTTCCTCCTCTTGTATCATTCTGACATTCCATATCTTAATCCTGAATCTACATTTTCCTGCTTGATAATTAATTAAGTTTATGTTGACTTCTCATCTTACTATTATACTTACTCGACTGCCGCCTCGTTAATAGTAAGGTACATTGTTTCAGTTGAAAGTGGAAACTGTTTCTAATAGAATTTGAAATTTTACATATGTAATTCTAGGAATTTATGTTATCTTTGAGACGAAATTCATTCTAGCTTTAGATTCTGACGCAGAAATACTTAATATTTAAATGTAATTCGAATACTTTTTGCATTTTGTTGCCAAATTTGAATATTAATTTTATTAAGTAATCGTGCTATTCTTCAATCAACAAAAACTTGTATAAAAAAATATTCTTCTTTTTTTTGGCAAGGTCTCGATGAATTTAGATTTCCCGTCATTACGGGTAAGTATGATACATGAAAAAATAACATTACAATTTACAAGATTGTACTTTCCTAACTGTTAATGAAACATACACAGATTCTTATAGTCTATTTTCTTCCAATATTCTTGTCATTTATAAGAATATTAACGAAAATAAAATAAAAACTTTGAATTTGGTATCAAGATTCAGTGGTATTGAAAAACTTACCGATAATAAATTGTATGATTCATCCGATGCAAACCTCAGTTAGTGACACATTCTAGCAATCGTTTGAAATTTTCACAAAAGGCCATTGAAATTCTTGAAAAATGTTGTATATTTACACAGTTTTTCAAACATAAACACGTAAGAGCCTAAATATTTTTGTCGCACGTAATGTTATTAAACACGACAACCCTTTATTAATAAAGACCTCCTTTTCTCCATTTGATGGTTCTATGGTAATAATGGTAATAATAATTGACGTATTCAGTCGGAACCCTATAATCTATAACGAAGTGAGTCCTAATTTTCCAAGTAGGAAAGTTAAAAAATAATCAGAATAATATAAGCGACTTTGTCATATCAACATATGGAGCATGTACTTAT
>CAKNYM010028361.1:0-10219 GCA_932195095.1 Andricus curvator | reverse complement strand
TTTTGCTCCAAGATGGACCACACCGAATAGTCCATCGGGTTCAGTTCCGGTGAGTTTTGCGGTCAAACGTCCTTGCCCCAAAAACCGGGAAACAGCTCTTCGCAAAACGGCAATCGTGGATCGAGCTGAATGTGCCGGCGTCCAATCTTGTTGAAGCACAAATCCATCTGGGCCAAAGTGCTGCATCGCCCAAGGCTCCAGAACTTCGCGGAGGACACGCTGTTGATAGGTCGCAGCGTTGATTTTGATATTTCTGTGTATCAAAATCAACGGCGTCTTCCCTGTGGCACAGATCCCAGCCCAAACCATGACGAAGGCAGGAAAATGGCTTCGGCCGATAGCTTTCGCTGCCGCGGTCTTCTGATGGCCCTTCTTGAGCAGCTGGCGACGATTTTGGCGGTTATGAAGAGGTTCGACGGTAAAAATCTTCTCATCCATGAAGAGGACTTTTGACAAGCGAGCATCAACAATCAGGCGAATCATTCGGCGAGCTTTCTCGAGTCGCTTTGCCTTCATCGTATCGTTAAGGAAATGGAGACAAGCGATCTTGTAGCTTTGCAGCCCTAACTTTCCTCTGACGATATTCCAAGAACTACCGACACTGATACGAAGCTTTTTTGCCATTTTCCTGATCGAACGCTCGGGGTTTCGTTGGACACGGCTACGGACCTTCTGCATATTCACGTGGGTCGTTACAGTAATCGGACTACCACTATGAGGACGATCCACAGTGGCTCCGGTTTCTTTATAGCGTTTGACGGCGTCGTAGACGGTTTGTTTTTTAAAACCAGTTGTCCGGACGATATCTGCCATCTTCATTCCGGACTTGTGCAGTTCGACAACAGTGATGCGTACATTTTTACGATCCATAGCACACACGGAACTGAAATTAGGAGACAAAAAGAACAACATTTAGGGACAAAATTACATGAGGAATTCAATGAAACCATCGGAATAAACAAAAATAATGACGAGGAAAAATAATGGCTAGAAAAAATGTACGGGAACTTTTTGAACACCCCTCCAATGTGCGAAATGCTGTATAAAGATGCATAACGCGTGTGGCGATTTAGATTTAAAAACAGAGGACTGTCTCATTTGCTCGCTATGCGCCCGAGGAGAACATCTACTCGAAAATCAAAATGACTGCCACAGAAGACAACAAATTTCGGCGGAAAAAATGATAACGTTTTCTGAAGCAAATTTTCCGTCACTCAATATCGGTGATTGCGTAACGTTATCAGTTCCTAGTGTAGATCGCGGACCACTAGATTTTATTAGCATTCTTGGAATTGTGACTGATGTAAAAAGTGGGGTTCATCAAATGGGTACGAGAATAGGCTTGCTTAATGGTTGGTTTCCCCGAGCAGAAATTCAAAAATCAGGAACCAACATGCTGAAAATAGATGATGTCCGTAAAGATGTTTTCATCTCAATGAAAGAGGCGGCATCTCAGCAATCAGTCAGTGGTGGGCAAGGCTATAAAAAATGTAACTGTGAAGCAGCTCATAATCAATGCGTTACAAATCGTTGTTCATGTTACAAAGCGAATATAAAGTGTGTGGTTCGCGTTGCCATCAATCTTTAACGTGTTGTAACAAGTTAGTGTAATTTAAATGTAATTTTTCAAGCTAATGCAAGTATTTCAATTAAACGTACCTGAATTTCTAAACTTTTAAATAAACAAAATACTATTTTCCAATTCTATTATAAGTTTCTTTTGATAACCTATCAATTTTAATGTTCAGCTTTAAATAAACATTTAGCACTGTTTTTAGTTCACAAAGCCATCAATAAAATATAGTCCATTTGAACATTCAGAGTCTCAAGCACATTCTGATTATATTATTCTTAGACTGCTTAGAAATTATAAATTTGAAATCCAAAAATCAGAATTATCAAATGTAAGTGTTAATGTAAAATAAAAGTTAACAAACTTAATCGCAGGGATATTGTTTATCCGAAGTTAAATAAAACCGTTGGAAACAATTGACTACTACAATTATCTGATGCCGGATAATTTTTATCCGACTCCCAATAAAAATTATCGGTCGTCGTATAATTATAGTTTTCAATTGTTTCCAGCGGTTTTATTTACCTTCGGATAAACAATATCTCTGGGATTAAATTTCTTAACTTTTATTTTACATTAGCACTTACATTTGATAATTCTGATTCTTGGATTTTAAATTTATAATTTCTAAGCAGTCTAAAAATAATATAATCGGAATGTGCTTGAGATTCTGAACGTTAAAATGGACTTATAAGGTATATTATAAGGTAATAAAAATAATTTTATGCATTTTAAAAAGATTCCTCACTTTTTTCTTCTCGTCATTTTTAGAATACACCGAACAGTAGATCTAGTATTTTTCTGATTTAAAGTAAATATAACGTCATTGATTTAAAATGTGATTCTCCAGGCAATACAATATGCTTTATTAATACCCGTAGGTGAGGAAAACAAACATCAATTGTCCTTCTCTCGATTTCTATCAGTTTAAAATTTTCTATTCTTCAATTTCATTTAAGAGGTAATACTCGCATAATTGAGAGGCGGCGTTTATCTGCAAAATATCTAAGGAGGCCTCAACTTCTAACTTGAGATCATAAATCTAGAGATTATCTTTCAGGTGTAGATGGTACATACGAAGGAAGCTTCCCTCTAGCCTTGACGCAAGGCCTGAGAGGCAACACCGAAAGCGAGTGAGAGTGAAAATCTCGGTAGGAATTTATGAAAATTTTTCCTCTCTGGGAATTTCTAAAATTATTTTTTGCTTTCTAGGAAAATCGCATAGGCTTCTGAGAACTCAGGATAGTCATTCTTTTGACCAGAAGAGAGTAGACTCTTATTCTGCTCATAAATGGCTATGCTGTTTTGACAGAATTCTTTTTAAAGTATGCTGCTTCTTCAACTAGTTTACCTGGTCCTAAGATTGTCGCCTAGAGGAAAGTTTGTGAGACAGGTTTTGAGGTTAGATCCTCTAGCCCCTCTCAAAGTTTTTCCTAGAGATCCTCGCGGTTGTCCCGCGAGTTTCTAACCCCCATTTCGGTCGTGCGGATAGCTTTATGGAACGCACCACGTTTCTTCCTCCCACGATTCACATTGGAGAGTACAAGGAAGGACTAAGAATTTGAGCCTTATAATTCCTCCTGTGTGACGCAACATTTCGTAATATTCACACAGAACAATATCGTTTTGCCTACTGCCAGACTACCTAATGTAACTCGCAGGATACAATATAATATCCAAAAAGCAGTGGAGCCTATTCGACGAAAGCAGAGGGAGCGGCGGCTCTCCCTAGTCTGGGGGTGGGTGGTGAACCGACGTTTTGGGGGTGGGTGGGGGTTCGGTGGATTAAAAAAAATCTGATTAGATTTTGGGGTTTATAGCTAAAAAAGCGTAGAATAATAAGAATGAACGCTACTTCACAAAAAATGTACCAAATTATTTATTAATTCAAATTTATGCGTGTCAGAAGCTCTGGTGTGAGCATTTAAAGTTTTCTCAATATTAAGTTCTCGCATAACTGGTTTTAGATACGGACATTGTAAATAGTGCAATTATGAAACGAAAATTAATTTTCAGTGCCAAAAAGTGCCCAATATGTGATAAATTCTTCTCACTGTATAAGAATAGCCACAACATAAATAAAAACATAGACCATTGCTGTGACGTTTTCAGTATCAAGTCCAGGAACAAGATGTACGCATTAAAATCGTGAAGACAATTAATTTGTTTTCTAACGAAAGATCTTTCTTCTTACAGATGCTTTGTTTTGTGTAGAAAATACAGGAATGTTTAACGAAAGTCTTTTTTTTTTTGCTCATCAAATTGTGATTTTTGGTTTTTTCTTGGAGGGGTGGGTGGGTGTTTCGGTAAAGAAAGAAGCTTCGCTTCCTCAGCCGAAATTTTAATGTGCGCCACTGCCAAAAAGCATCCAAAAAGCTTTTTTCTATGTGCTTGCAGGCCGCCGCTCCACTGGATATAATATCTCAAATTAAACAAAAAGAAGCAGAAGCGCGCGATTAGAGCAGATGATCCATCTGTTTATAGACCAGGCCTTTATTCTCAACAAATTTTTTCAAGGAAATATATAGCCTGATCTGAAATACTTTAAATTCGATCATTAATTGTTTTTTGTTTTGTTTTGACTAACAAAATTTTTATACTTTCAAATTATTTGAACGTGAAAAATAGTTACCTGAGAATCGTTGCATATTCATAGCACACTCAACCGCACGGTATCGAATATTTAATTCTCTCAATGTAAATAAGTTTCATATACATGTATCAATATTTAAGCATAAGGCAAAGAAAAAAGGCGCGCGCAAGATTTCCAGTGTGATTATGAAAGAGAATTCGCATTGATGCTAAATCTTTTATTGACTATAAATGAATTTAACATTGTTTAATAAGTTTTCATTTTTCGTCGATGGTTGTGTGCAACATCATCCTCATATTCTGTTGACCAATGACGTGGACGGTCGATCTTCATTATGTCGATCTGTTGACAAGCGGAAACCATCATTATTCCATATATTATCATAAACCACTTGAAAATATAATTTGAAACTTATGCGAAGCAGGTTTTAGTCTTTACTAGTGGCGCAAAACAGACAAGTCTAAAATAAAGACAACAAAGAAACTGTATCCTTTCATTTATGGTAACTTATTAGGGATTCGTAGCCCTGGACAGAAACTTTTATAGTTTCGGTTGGATATCCATTCGTCCTTTGCAAGTTTTTCCAGGATCCTTGAGGAAGAGAAGTGTTAGCTGGGGAAGTGAGGAGAGGGGGATAAAAGTAGGAAGAAGTTGGTAAAGCGAATGGTGAAGTAAGGGGAAGGGTAGAGGGAGGAACGCTGGAATACATTAGTGGGAAAGTATGAGCTGGGGAGGTTTGAACGACTTAATTAACGTCTCCTTATAGAAATCTTGAGTCGATTTCAATTAAGGAGATTTTACTGATTACATCCCTGATTTAGATAAAAAATCGGCGATTTAGGCAGAATTCTATAACGTATTCGCCTTGGATTGTATTTTAGTTTTCAAATTACCGGCTGGACGAGGAAGTGCATGCGCCTACTTCTTTTCATGGATCCGGCGAAATCCAACATTATCCAAAAATATGGCAATATACTGGCCAGTATGCTGTAGTACATCATATGTTGAAGGAGCGACTTCTTTACCTGAACCAGTAAGAAAAATATAAAGTCAGTTAGAATTTTAAAGATAAAAAATATCTTCAACTCAGAACTAATAAATTGTACTGTAAACTGTCAGTATACTAATAATAATTGTCCAACAAACTAAATGCTATTTTCATAATTATCCCAACAAACATTTATCAGTTTGAAAAATTATTCCCACTCAAAGTCGAATATGATAATATAGATTTGTTCCTCTGTAGGCACTTAACTTAGCATATATAAAAAATATTTTGTAAAGAACCCAAGGGCGGATTCAGAGGAAGCTCTTCTTTCGACTAGAGAAGCCATGAATCTAAATTCTAATCTGAACCTGGAAGATGGGGGGGGGGGTTGTACTCATTATGGCCACCTCTGGATCCGCCGTTATGAAACATTTTATAATATATTAATTTTTAAGTTACCTTGATTTTTACATACGAGCTCCAAAGGAGTTTGAGTTTTTATTTCATATGTACACGAAATCTTCGGAAAAGGTGATTGAAACATTTTGTCACCCACAACAGGGAGGACTGTATCGCTCTCTGTAAGAAAACATATTGATTATATTCAATTTAATTAAAAAATAAGTGTACAATCTGCAGAAAATTAGGTGCCCTCGACAATACTTTTAATCACCAGTGTGTACATCATTGCAGGTAAAAAATTTCTATACTAGATCATTCCTTTACTAGAATGATAGATTCCAGATTTTTCTACTCCTCGAAATTGGAGCTCTGGATTTTTTGGTTCTTGAAATTAAAGTATTGATATTATTTTAAACAAACTAAGAAGCCAAAACAAGCTAGAAAATTTCAGAAAAAACCGCAAATTTCTAGTAATTATCTACGAGAAGATATTTATAAAAAATAATAGATTGTTCAAGCAATTATGTTTGTAAACTTGAATTAATTATTACCTCGCTAAATGAACAGGTGACAAAAAGTAAAAAATTTCAGAAAAAACCGCAATTATCTAGCGTTACTATAGGAGAAAATAGACTATCACTGGCAAACCAATTCAAACAAATTTTCAAAAGCGACGTTATAGTAAACTAACTCGAAACACATGTTCATCGATTTTACTGAAAAAAATCAGTCCTTCTCGAGTGTGTCAAGAAAGCAGTCGTCTTTTCGAGGATATAAAGGAAACCAAATATGAAATCTTTACAGTTTGATGATTTTTTCTCTTTAACTAAAGTGTAACCTTGGAAACTGGACATAAAATATAAGAGATGGCAGCCTGTTTTAAAAGATGAGTTTTTGTTTTATACCAATTTATATTAATGTTGCCGAAATCAAATTTGTGAAGCTAAAAAACTTCAAATAATGCTGAAATTTCTTGATAAAAATTTAGACTCGTGTAATGATAAGGGGGGGGGGGGGGGGTAATCTCTACATTTAATAAAGTGGTTGAAAACTCGAAAATTAAACTGATGACGTTTCCCTTGACGCGTTATTTACAAAGACTCCTAAATTCTGTTAAATTTCCTCTAAAAATTAGAATATTGCAGTTCAATTATTATAACTAATTATTATTAGTTATTTTGATATTTCAAGTAGGAGAACATTTAATATATATCTATATAATTATAACTCTTTATCGAATTTTAAATAATTTGTTCGAGAAATTGGAGTTGCTCCAGGCAATCTCAAAGATTCTCAAATATTGCAAGGTTTTTCCCTCTCACAGTTGAGGTATTCGAAGAAATTTTCAATTGATTTTGAAGGTCTGATAGAAATTTCAAATCTTTCTCTTTTTTTTCTTAAAAATGTTCACATGTTAGGGCTTTTTTGACAGATTCTAGGGATTAATTTAATGGTTAAAAAATAAATAAATAAATAAAAAAAGAGTTATTGGTTCCGGTTCCGGTTATTGGTAGGCCGGGATTCGGCGGATGGGAACATAATAACTCTTATCTAATACAGCGCTGCTGAAGGCTGGTACCTTTCTCAGCATAAATCACCAACCAATTGAGACTCTCGGTTTCCTTTCTCTGTCCTACCCCCCCCCCCCCCTCCATCACAGTAACAGAAGTTTTGGTGGGACTGACGCTACAACTAGACTCTCCACCGTACGACAAATCATTACTTAACTTGGACATGATTTCGGCTCGCAAAACAAATTTCGCGCACAAAGGTGATAGTTGGGTGTACAATCTAAACATGAATAATACAAACAATAAAGTAGCCTCGGAATGGACTGAAACTTTGATTAACGAAATGCATACACACGGTAAACGTAAAGGAAGAGTTTCAGAATTTCGAATTACCTCCTGGATTCGCACCAATTTGATATGCCTTTCCCTCAAGGTTCAGGGTTGCTTTGAGCCTAGGTACTGATTCTGCACACAAAAAAACGTAGGGGTTTTTATTACTAACGAATTTTTTCGACGAACTCCAAAAATTTGTTATTGGTTTGAATTAATAATACAATTAAAGAATTTTGAGGCTAATATATTTTTCATGGAAGACAGTTTTCGATCATTCAAACAATTAATAAATATTCGCTTGCGCCTCTTCATAGAAGAAGTTTAAAAAATTCTATTTTTTCGTATCTCTTACACTCAGTCGCTTATTATTCAGTATTTCCTTATCTCACAACTTACATACTAATTTTTTTAACAACAATGATTTTTTTTAAACTAATTTTGAGATAAGAAAATACAAGTGATTTCAATTGTTTAAATAATTGCAGACTGTCTCTCACAAAAAAGATCACTTGCAATATTCATCAACTAACATATTCTAGCATGCCAAATGAAAAAGTGGACGTAGCCATCCAATTCAAGATGCGCGCGTTTATACACTTAAATTTGTTTCATAACAAAAATATTGGAACAGATAATTTACAACAAATGATTTTATAACAATTAATTCGACAATATATCTGTAAATACATAATTATGCGGAAGATGTTCAAGACACGTATACAATGATAAAATATGTTTCAACTATAAGAAAAAAAAGGGAAGTGTTTTGGATTTGAATCTTGTGCAAAACTACGAATCTTGCCGACTTTTCTTGAATATTTCAGTTTCCTGAAGAAGTCAACTGGAATGTTGACAAAATGTCGGCAAGATTTGTAGCTTTGCACACGATTGAAACCTGAAACACTTCCTTCTATTTTATTATAATAAATCATCGTGAAAGCATTAAATCTATTGATAGATTTAATGCTTTCACGATGATTCATTATAATGAATTTAAAATTTGAAATTTATCATACATTAAATCTATTATTTGTTTGAACTTTTTCAAACAAAAAACAAACAAGTTTTGAATATAGTCGATATCCTCGATGTATGATATTTTAACGTGGGATTGATTTTGTATTATTATCTTGTATTTTACTTACGAACAGAATTAAGAAAAATACAAGCGAAAAGCTGTATAGTAAAAATGAAATTCTTCATTTTGCGGCAGACAAAGAACTGATTTTTAGAGAATTTCCGAAATTGCAGTTGATATGAAGTTTTGAATGTGTTTCACTTGCTTCTATCTGCTATAGAAATTATCTCATTACTGACAACAATAACTTCATAAAATGAGTTCCGAAATAAGCAGGCTTTTAGGTCATCATTTATATTGCCAGCTTGAAGAGATAACCCTGAACCGCATAGTAACTTATATATGTTTTTACCTTGGACGAGAGACATACTTTCCGAAATAAGTAGGTTTTGTTTACTTTGCTTGACATTTTTCATGTTAGAGTCATGTAGCTTATCAATCTGTCTGCTGTACGTTGAAGTAGGTTAAAAATAAAAAAAATTGAAATTCAGAAATGGTCCTACGCTGTCGCAATGAGGTCAAATATTTTTTTTATTTTCAGAATGTGAACCAATTTCCCTATAGTAATTTTTGTGTGTACAGATTTCGTTATGAAATGCCACTTGAAAGTTGAAATTGAAAAAATATAACTTTCATCAATTAAAAAATGTGTATTTTTATATAATTTTATTTTGATATATCATTAAATTAGAATATTCGCAATCGTTATTATATTATTTTTATGTAAGGGAATGTCGTCAAGGTTGGACCCTAGTCAAGGTTGGACCATTGTGACTTTTTTCCGTATTTTACTAGCGACACCTATGAGCCAGCCTGTCAATACTGCTTAAGGTAGTAGCAAACTTTTACATGAGTTTGTCTATCTAAAGCTCTTCGTGAAAAGTGTAGTGCTGAAATGTCATTTTCCGGAACACAGAAAGTTTTTCATTATCCTCTGAAAAAGGCTAATTACTTTATAATTAACAACGTTCTATGATGTTTACTTTCTTTTATAACTCGTTTGGCTGCGGCTTGTCACAATGTGATAATAATGCATGTTGTCAAGGTCGGGCCAATTTCGTCGTCAAGGTTGGACAACCCAAATTTTTATTTATTTTTTTTTAAACGAAGATATTGTAACATATTAACAAAAATAACATTATATAACTGGACAGCCACCTTGAATTATAGGGAAAAAACGAATTTGAATTGAAATTGATAAATTTTCGATTTGCAACAGGAATTCCCGATATAAACGAAAGAGCGAGAAGGGAAACATTAATTCTGAAAATGTAATTGACGCAATCAAAGCTGTTAAATTGGATGGATACACACTGCGGCGAGCTTCAATTGTGTTCGAAGTACCAAGATCAACTTTAAGGCGATATGTCGAAAAAATATCGTCGCAGTACGAGGATATCTCTACAGTCGATGACAAAGATATTGAAAATACGCTTAAACAGCTCTATACATATGCTGCATGTTCTGTGCACCTAGTAAGCGAACTGTGAAAAATTGAATATTTAAAAAAAATAAAAATAAAAATATTTAAAAAACATTAAATATTCATTTGAAATATGAATTCTAAATATTTATTGCAAACAGTTTTTTTCAATTGAATATTTCTTTTGCAGGTGTTCTCTTCTGACGAAGAAAAAGCGATGGTAAATTATATCCAAAAATGTAGCGACCATTACTACGGTCTGAGTGTATGAATTGAGATCGCTCGCGTACGAATTTGCCAAAAAAATGCATGTAAAAT
>CAKNYM010028360.1:0-11798 GCA_932195095.1 Andricus curvator | reverse complement strand
TCAAATGATGTACATAAACGTACTTTACTGTCGGCTCTTGCATTTCTGAAAGTTTGAAGCCGATATTTTACTTATAAAAAAGTATTTAGGTTCAAAAAATCCACCCAGTTTTAATTTCTTCGAAAATAATTTTTTGCGAAGTTCCTCCTCGAATAAAGTACTTAAACGTAGTTTATTGTCTTCTCATACATTATCCAAAGTTTCAGCCCGATATTTTATTTACAAAAAAAGTTCTTAGATTCAAAAGAGTTGCGAACCTGTGAGTCAAAATAACCCATTTAGAGGCGCCTTGTCGGCGGAAGCGGACTTGTTAGATTTATAAATCCTAAATTCCTGTACGTGCTCGGTACCAAGATTTCTTATCCGTGACGGTTGACGTAACCGTCAACGCGGCCATCATGGATGTTTTTATGCGTCAACGGGTGACTCGCGGGGGAGGGTTCGTCAGAAAGATCCTTCCCTCGGTCGCGACCGGTTGTAATTTGTTTGACATATTGTTGTTCTTGTAACATTTGAACTTAGAATTATTCCAAATCGAAGGATCTGACTATGTAAATTTATATTTGATATTTTCATTCATTAAAAGAGAATAAGATATTAATCTTTGTTGTTAAATTCATTTTCCCAGTTTCTGATTCAATTAGAATTACATTAAAAACGGAATTAGCATTTTTTTTTGGATTGCGCCACAGAGGAGTTGAGGTTCTAACCTCTTCAAGTGACGAAACGGACGGGAAGGAGGTCATCGTTGGTGGTAGCAGAGTTCATCGAAATAAACCGAAATTGAAAAATTCAAACTTTGGCGCGCTTTTGAAGAAGGGCGTGTCTGTTACGTCCTGGGTCTGTCCTGGCCCTCTATTGTCGCTCCGTTGAAATTTCGAAATACCGCCAAGTTTAAATGAATTTAAACTTATTTATTATGATGTAATTTTAATTTTATTGATGGTGGTCCTCTGCTGTCAAAGAATGAAAAATCATTACCCTGGAACTTGGAAAACTGGGGCACTTTACAGAAAATTATAACACTGATATTTTCAATAAAATAATTAATCTTATTTATTCAATTAAAAGTTTTCAATATTTTAGGTCACGCACTCTCACAAATTTTAATATTGAATTTAACAAAGTATAATTATTCGAAGATTTACTCAACATACTCGCAAGAACTATTTGTTTCGCAAAACTTCCGCAAAGGCAAAAACCGAACCGATACAAACTCGGGCTTGAGCTCAAGACGAATCCGCCCTCGGCATCAGTTTCGTCCTCTTTTATAAACTTCTTACTCCTACAGGATTTCATTGATCGACATGGGACCACGGTCCCTGAGTCATTAATATTTACCATCGTAAATACATAAGAATTCGTCCAGAATTTTCTCCCCTTTGAAAGTCATCAACTTTTAGCCGCAGTAAACACGCAGGAATTCACCTAGAATATTCTCCCCTTTTAAAGTTGTCTTTCAAATAACACCTGATTTTTCCTCGAGAATACTCGATAGCCTATGTTAGAAGACATCAGTCACATACCAAACCCTTGAGAGATAATCCTGTACCCTTGTTTGAATCCAAGCTACCCTCGCTTATACTTCCCACGCTCGTGACTTTCCTAAAGCTGTAATAATGTATTGCCTTTTTTTTGTCCCAACATTCCTAACAAGTGACTTTTCTAAAGTTCTAGAAAGTTCAAAGTTTTGTTTCATACTAAATCCGAAATTTATCAAATATTAAAATTTTCCGCTCATTCTTGGTTATTTGCATGATAATGTAGGTTCCTATCATTCCTATATAGTTGTTGCCAACTTCTCGCCATAGACAATAGAAATTTCCAAAAATGAAAATTGCATTCCGTTTATTAAGTATTCTTCTCTTTCAGATTTTTGGAAAATTTCCTTTCTGTCAAATCACTATGTTCAGCCACTCTGGTTCAGCAGTTCTAAAAATCACCACGGAATGTAAAACAGGGCTGTTTACTCTTATACAATTTTGATTTCCAAGGTTAAGTCTTGGAAGCACTATCTCCATCATGGAGAATAGACATAAGGAGACCAAAGTAATGTAACCGAAAATAAGCAAATTTTTGTCGTATAAAAAGTGTTACAATACTGCCCGAGTTATGGCGCTAGTGTTGCACGTAGAAAAATGGCCGCCGTATATATTGACATCTTACATTATTTACCAATGTGGTTTTAATAGAAATGTATAAATTATTATTAAAACGGAGAAAATTTATTTTACTTATCTCGAAATATCGGTGATTCTTTGTCATTGAAGTGATCCTGCAATGGAAGTGGTAGGTACTTTAGATTTATTGCACAAACGTGGAAAACAATAAGGATATAACTGATCAGTTTTCAATCTTGTACGCATATACATCACAGAACTGATATCGGACTTCCACTTGAATATAACAGTTTTTACATTCCAATATCCTTTAAATGCCTCATCAAATTTTTTTGTCATTTAGGAATTTTGTATTTTAATTCGTGATGAAGAATTTTTGTATTGGCATTAAGGTCTTATGAACATATATTTAATTAAAAAACATGCATATCATTAAAGTTAAATTGGCAAACGTTTCGACCACGGATAGGGGTCCTCCTCAGTGCCAGATATTTGATAAAAATAGGGTTTTTTTTCCACAAAAAACCATTAAGATTAAAATAAAAAAGAAATCATGCATGAACTTAGTGTTTCTACGTCGTGCAGCTCCTCTCTCTCTCTCTCTCTCACTCTCTCCGCCACCCTCTCTGTTTCTCCCTTCGTCTCTCTATCAGCTCCCTCTCTGTGTGGTCTTCCCGTTTCGTTGCAGAAGGTGAGGTGTTTGAAATTATTAACTTCCTTTCAAACTATAAAAGTGTGTGATTCTGTTCAACGTGCTTGTGAAGTTTGTGAATATCGTGTTTGTGGGATGACGGAGTGTTTTACTTCGCCCCCAATCACCTCACCTTCTGCAACGAAACGGGAAGACCACACAGAGAGGGAGTTGATAGAGAGACGAAGGGAGAAACAGAGATGGTGGCGGAGAGAGTGAGAGGGAGAGAGAGAGGAGCTGCACGACGTAGAAACACTAGGTTCATGCATTATTTCTTTTTTATTTTAATCTTAATGGTTTTTTGTGAAAAGAAACCCTATTTTTATCAAATATCTGGCACTGAGGAGGACCCCTATCCGTGGTCGAAACGTTTGCCAACTTAACTTTAATGATATGCATGTTTTTTAATTAAATATATGTTCATAAGACCCTAATGCCAATACAAAAATTCTTCATCACAATTTAAATATTTGGGTCAATTAAATCTGACATTTTTCAAGAAACCAGTAAAAATGTCACAGAACGATTTTGTATTTTTGTTTAGAGTTATATCACAGGTTATATTTACACGGACCATGACGGCGGCCATCGTTATCCGTACCACACTAGCGCCGCGCTCGAGAAGATCTAGCATTTCGATGCGTTATTGGACATCCGACAGAAAAATGCTCGTTTTTTGTGAAGTCAATGTACAGGACTTTGGGCTCCTTATGTCTATTCTCCATGATCTCCATGTTCATTTTACTCTAATGTCAATTCTGAAAATACACGAGCGGATCTGTGTACATTCCGAACGGGGATCTTTCCTCCGGTCGGCTATCTTCGCCTCATTTCGGCTCATTTCGGAAGTTTCGTTCGCACATGCACTTCCACAGTCAAGTTGTGTTAATTTGAATCCAAACATGGAAGAGTGTCAATCCTGTGCTGTTACTTTTTCTAATAAATTTAACTTCATTCGATATCTTAAAAATGTGCACAATTTTACACCGGAGAAGAGAAAGAAAAAATGTGGATGTGAAATGTGCGAGAAGCTGTTTCTACTCGTAAAACTTTAATGAAACATATCAAATTGTTTCATTCATCGGAAGAAGAATCTGCATCTTCAAATCTGTTATCAAAGTAAATTAGGTAATTTCACTTCAACCATCAGCTAACTTCACTTCGTTGAGTGCTGAGGGGAAAACAATCGACCAAATGCATGGGACAAAACTTTATTTTTGTAATATCTTCGTGATGAATAATAATTATTAACATTTTATTGTATCATTGAATAGTTCTTAAAAAATAAAAACTATTTTCAAATACACTTATATAGAAAAAATTAGTTTTTACGAAGATATTAACAAAATAGGGGAAAAATGGAGCGAATCCCATGCATTTGATCCATTGTTTTCCCCTCAGCAATTAACGAAGTGAAGTTAGCTGACTATGAAGTGAAAATGCCTAATAGAAAGTAAATAATTATTTTATTTTTAAATGAAGAATTAGAAATCGATTGAATTATTCGACGAAATTAAATTTTTTACACATACAAACTAAAGTATGGCTAAAAATTTTTAAGAATTGAACAAAAAATATATAATAATATTTCATGCAATATTATTTCAAGTAATATTAATTGATATTAAATAGTGAAGCAAGTCATGGAAATGAAGGTCAGAATAAAAGATTTGATAATTCTTTTTGAAACGTTTCGGTCACTGTTTTGGACCCTCATCAGTCAAAAAAAAAAACATTTATTAAGTCTGTAAAAAAACATACAAATAATGTAGAAAATATTATAAAACAAAATAAAGAATAATTAATGAAAATTTAAATTTTAAGTAAAAGAAAGAGAAGGGAAGGCCTCATAAAAGGAGGCCCTCAATTTTTGAATCTATATCAAGAAATAAATATTGATAACAGCGAAGAAAACGGAAGGTCAATAAGTATAACACAGAGGAACAAACATACCTGGTACAAGATAAAAATCGAAGATAAAGTCAAAGTAAAAATCCAACAAAAAGCAAAACACATGATTTAAAATAAATAAAACATTAAGAGAAAACAAATAAAAAATATAAATAAATAATGGCGAAAGCGAGGGCAAAAGCCCGACATCGCGCTTGGAGTCAACCTAAGAGTATTGTGATCTATAGCGTAATGGATGTCATTAATTTCTAAATTCAAGATGTTGATCGATAAATCAAAGAAAAGACGATTTAACTTACATGAGTTTTGAGAGTTGAAGAAATAAAAGTTCGAATTTTTTAATTTACATTTGATGTGTGAAGGAATCAAGCCGGATCTCCTGCAGCGTAATGATTTATTTTAAATCATGTGTTTTGCTTTTTGTTGGATTTTTACTTTGACTTTATCTTCGATTTTTATCTTGTACCAGGTATGTTTGTTCCTCTGTGTTACTTATTGACCTTCCGTTTTCTTCGCTGTTATCAATATTTATTTCTTGATATAGATTCAAAAATTGAGGGCCTCCTTTTATGAGACAACCCTTCTCTTTCTTTTACTTAAAATTTAAATTTTCATTAATTATTCTTTATTTTGTTTTATAATATTTTCTACATTATTTGTATGTTTTTTTACAGACTTAATAAATGTTTTTTTTGACTGATGAGGGTCCAAAACAGTGACCGAAACGTTTCGAAAAGAATTATCAAATCTTTTATTCTGATCTTCATTTCCATGACTTGCTTCACTATTTAATACAAATAAAAGGTCGAGACTAAACGTACAACATTAATTGATATTAGTTCAATATTATAATTTTTCAGACAGTATGCAAAAAAGCCCAATCAAAAGTCCTCTATAAGATACAAAACCTATTTTTTTATTCCCTCTATTTTACAAAGACCGTTAGAATTTTTTGAATTTTATTTGAAGAATAAAAACAGAAATTCGTGACAATAATTTAAATTTTAAATAATTTTTCCATTAAAAACAGCACAGTATATAGAAAAACTCGGTTTCTTGGACCCTATAGATATCTTGAGTTTTAATCTATGCACTACACTCGCTCTGAATGGATTATTAAACTTACACCTACTTAAGCGTGCTATTTGAACATAATATTTGCGATGCAGATTATTCCACTGCAGACGGACTGAGGAAAAACCCAGAGGGACCCTTTATATTGGTCCCCTATTGTTTTTCACCATTTTATAACTGTCCCAGACTTTCTATATTTCTTAACCCATATTTAGTTTAAAACTGAAAAAGCTGTTACTTTGATTTTTTAATTTTATAATATTGTAGTTTCAAATATTCAAAATGTCAGGTCAATTTAGAAATAAATATTTCAAAATTTCATATGAAAGCCTTGATAGTCAGTTTCGAATTAAAAAGTATGCGATTGATAAAGTTCAAGAATGAATAATAATTCTAAAAGACGCGTTAAGAATAAAATAATATGAAATTAAAAAATGTGTTTAAAATCAAAATAGATAAAAATCAAACTAACTGAAATTGATACCTCAGTAACTGAATAATTTTGATAATTTTAAATGGATGCAATTTTAGAGTTCTGAATTTTCATGTTGAACGCTAAATTTTTAATTTTTCCCTTTCATAAGTTTTAATTTTGCAATTAAAATTGAATTCGTTGAATTTTGGAAAGTATAATTAACAGTTTAAAAATTAATGATTTTTAAGTCATGTAAGTTTACTTCAAATAACCAAAATTTTAAATGGCTTAAGTGTACAAAAGTTTTAATATTACAACTTTTGGTGACTAAAATTTTTTCAGTTTTAAATGAAGTTTGCGTTTGTTTAAGTTTCAGCGCATGGAGTAGAACTTTTTTCATTTTCAATGATTCCCATTGAAAATAAGTATTTATTTCGAACGTTTTTTTTTAGAATAATTTAATTCATTTTTCGATTTTATAAAAATTTGTCTAATCAGCTTTAATATTAAATTATAATTTTCTCATATAATAACAATTTAAAATTTCAGAAAGCTCTTTCAGAAAGCTCTTGCTTGCACGCTCGGCAGTTGGTATCGCCTACAGGTATATTCATTATGCGCTCGCGGTAAACTAAGGTGTCTATAACGCCATCTTGACAGGCAAAAAGAAATCCTTCAGTCTCCGATTTTAATCCAGCAGACTTGAGAAACATGTTGGACAGACCCATCGAGAGCTCTCCTCTACGTATAATGCCGTAGAATTTACCATGAAGGGGCTTGTCAGCATGTTCTCTTAGTAGAAGCGTATGTTCTGCTTCCTGTACACGACTTTTGAGCACCAAAGGTGTTAGTGATGCTAGGCCATGTGTAGTGTCGCTGGAATCAAATGGGAGGCCAAGCTCCTCTGCGGCCCTATCTGCGGCACGATATAGAAACGCCGCAGCATTGACGACTTCATGTTGATGTACTAGTCGCATAAGAAAATCTGTGCTAATTAGAAGTGAGCAGGCTGTAGCCAGAACCGTTCTGCGATGAAGACACTCTAAGCTCAGCAAGCCTCTACCCCCTTTATCTCGAGGGAGGTATATTCGAGGTACGGAAGATCTAGGATGATGACTTCGATGGATTGTCATCATCTTGCGTGTGCTTCGGTCAAGTTGCTTCAACTCATCGACGTTCCATTTTACTGCACCAAACGTGTAGAGCAGTATAGGAACGGCCAGCATATTGGTCGCCTGGATCTTATTCTTTCCAGATAATTCGGAAGCCCAAATTTTTCTGAGAATTTGGCGATACCTTTGTCCAAGGGCCGTTTTTAACGCACGCACATCATGGGTTTCCGCTTGCGGTATTCCAAGATATTTATATGTTTCTCCAATACCAAGATGTTGTATGGTATTTCCGCCTATAAGTTGAACATCCTGATCGTGACGCGATGATGTAGTTTCTAATCTTCCTTGGCGTAGGTGGACGCAGGCACACTTGTCCAGTCCGAAGCTCATGCCAATCGCTTTAGAGTACCTATTTACCGTCTCCACAAGGATGTTAAGGTCCTCTTTCGAGGAAGCAAAGAGTTTAAGGTCGTCCATGTATAAAAGGTGGTTGATCTTATATTCTCTTTTGTTCGGCAGGCCACATAGGTATCCAGAGCTTTTGCCTCGGAGCACAATAGATAGAGGCAAGAGGGAGATGCAGAAAAGTATCGGACTTAGAGAGTCTCCTTGGAAGATCCCCCTCTTATATGTGATATAGCTTGTAGTCACTTGTCTTTTGTCAGATGTTATGAGAAATCTTGTCCGCCACAAGAGCATAAGCTCTTTTATGCATCTCACTATTTTTGGATGCACCTCCATGCACTCAATGAGCTTAATAAGTAGCTCATGGTTCGTGTTATCGAATGCTTTACGATAGTCAATCCAAGCCATGGACAGATTGCGTCGATACCTGATCGAGTCCTGGGTAATACACCTGTCTATTAACAGGTTCTCCCTGCAACCTGGCAGACCTCTCTTGCATCCACGTTGTTCAACTATTGCACTCCATACCGGCTCGATAGATGTTAATATCCTCTCTTTGAGGATACCAGTGAATAGCTTGTAGCTGGTGTTTAAACAAGCTATGGGCCTGTAGTTCTTTGGACTTGACAAATCTCCGGTCTTAGGGAACAATACCGTGCGTCCTTCCACTAGCCACTGCGGGACGGGTTGTTCTCCGTTTAAGAAAGTAGTAAATATACGAGCTAGATGTTGATGCGTAGAAGTAAACTTCTTCCACCAAAAGTTGTTGATTTTATCTGGCCCTGGCGCTGAAAAGTTCTTAGTTCTAGCGATAACTTTCTTTACTTCTTCAGCAGTAATTAGTGGACACTCTTCCTCTGGACCTTGTAACCTTTGCCTTTGGCAAAAGTTACGAAAGAGTGATTATTAAGATTGATAATTATTAAAGATTGATTATTATTGTTATTATTATCAATATCATTAAATTATTGATTATTTTAGTAATATAACATATATGATATTTTAACGAAGAAAGATTTTAATTTCAAATTAAGAATATTTGTATTCATGCCAAAATAGACAAATTTTTAACAAAGTAACTGAATCCCCGACAAAAAGAACTAATTTTTAGTATTTTTTTAGGTTTTTTAAAAGAGAGACAAATTTTCTACAAAACAGTTCAATTTTTTAACACGAAAATATGAATTTAAAAAAAAAAGTTGAATCCTCGACCAAAAAAAAAATAATTTTCAATCAGTTGCAACGTGAACGAAACAATCAATGTGTCTTGTGATTTTTACCACACATATTATGCAGCGAATAAATAAATGTAAACAAAATATGTGGGTCATTTTCACATAACTTAAGTTTTTCACATAGGTTTAAGTTGTATTTTCTACGAAAAGATTTATTGGGACTGATTTGCTGCAAAGGCTGTTAGAGGATAATTTTAGATGTATGATATCGATAGTGGGGTCAATGATGGAGACTTTTTCGTTAACATAATTTTTGTTATTCGGATTTGATTAAAAAAATATATGCCAAAAACTTTATGTGATACGACTAAACTTAGAAATTCTCTCAAATATTTACATTGACTGAAATTTTTGATGTATATGATATTTTATATATATATATATATATATATATATAGTTTATAAAATATATTTAAAAACTGAAGTGTGCAATAAAAAAATTAATAAAAAGTACAACAAAAATAATTGAATTATATTTCATTTACATGAGTTGAAAAAACTCCCAATAGAGTACTAAAATCCAGTTTTTTAAATTCAAAAATCGCGCCAAATACATTGCTCAGAGGCATACAGGCCATACACATGAAACTTCCGAAATGAGCCGAAATGAGGCAAAGATAGCCGACCGGAGGAAAGATCCCCGTTCGCGTTGTACACAGATCCGCTCGTATACTTCCACGTTCTTTATTTACTCTTTATCAGAATAAAATCGAAGTAGTGGCTTCCTTATGAATATTATTAACTTAAATCAAAAATACAAAATTTTAATCATGGTAAGGATAATTTTGAAACTATTAATGTTTAATTATTTTGAAGTGTAATATTGGTTTTAAAATAAATATTGCTTCTTTAAATTTGGTTTATTAATGCTTTAATAAGGTTTCTAAATCTACCCAGACATCCCAATTTCATTATTTTACTAAAGTATCATCATTCCTTTATGGTTTATGGATTTATTCAACATTAACTCAGTCCTTTCAATGCATGAATTTTGTGAATACAAGTCATTCACTTATTATTCTTTAAAATATTTAAATTGATTTTAATATAAAACTGATTATTAATTGTTCAATACCTTTTAAATTCATAACATTCCAATTTTGATTCAAGTGATTTTAAAACTCTACTTCAAAATTTTATTCATATACATATTTATAGACATCTATTGACATACTTTTCAGCCTCAAAATCTCTAAAACAAAATGGGCTTTATTCTATTAATATTTTTATTTGTTTTGCTTAAAAGGTATTTATTAATTATTTATTAGAATTAAAATATAATTACCTTAAATGTAGAGGATCAAAGTTCAATGATGACTCCAGAACCACTTTGAGGTTATCATAATTAAATAACTAAAGAAGAGACTAGCATTATTTGAAAGTTTCAGTTGAACACGTCATTTCAAAAGATAATTAAATTAATTCCTAATCCCTTCAACATAAAAAAAAATTATTGTAAAATTTCTAAAAGAATGAATTCTATAATACACAAATAATAACAAGACAGATGTCTATTTATAAGGCCTTTTTTTATTACCCAGATTCATGAGTTTTACAAATCTTAAAGATACAGGATTTTCTCTTTTTTTTATTATTATTTTTATCGTTTAAATCCCCAGATTCATGACCGTCATCATTTATCATTTTATAATTTGAACTCACGAACATAATCTTACACGTCATAGCCAGCCAGGCCCAACCACTCCCGCATGCTGGCCCGATAGTACACCCCGCCCCCCATATCAAACAAGGGAACCCAGGCATATACAGGGTGCTTTTTTTAACTTGAGACAACGAAATATCTCAAAAAATACGCATTCTACCGAAAAAATGTCTGGAATAAAAACTTTTTATTTTCGAGGGGGAAAAAAGATTTGCTAAAATTTACCCCACCTCCACCCCCACAGGAGGCAGGGGTGGGGGTAACTTTGTAATTTCAAATGGCAACCCCAATTTTTTATCACAGATTCAGATTCTCCTTTACGAAATACGTAAGTTTTATTCGGAAAATTTGTTTCGATTCGCGATAGATGGCGCTGTTTTTGCGAAAAATGAAATTGTTGACACTACTTTTAGCTCTACCCAGGAATAACGACGCGGACGTCGTAGTTGTCTATTCCCTTCGGGGTGCTTAATTTCGGTGAGTCCCCTTGCCTCTCACCATCCATCGGGGTGCTTGAACTTTTGGCAACGGGACAGTAAAAGTGATAAAACTGTCGAAAACCATTCCCGAATGCAGTTGGTTGACGACAGTCGATTTTGGTTGTAGACATTACCCAGTGGGCACCAAGCCATCCTCAGGACGTCTTTAGAACGTCTAACTATGTTCGGGAACATTGAAGTCGATGTTACAGAAACGACAAAAAAACAACCTTGATACGTCTGTAGAACGTCTAATGCCCGGCATTTTGTTATCATTTGGATGTCCTGAAATGTCTGTGAGACGTCCCTAAGAAGTACATGCTACCTTCTAGAAACGTTATTTTTTCGAATCCGAAATCATCAGAATATACATTTGATGAACGTTTCCGCTATTAAAAAACTTTTGTTTAGATATGTTTGATTTACGGTCGCCTAATTAAGAGTAAACATTTGAGATAACATATTTTTTTATAAGAATATGCTAGAAAAGATTTATTTTACTTGTTGAAATAAAAATACCGCTGCGAAGTAGTTTGTACGTATTCACCGAGGGTGAATTTATTTGTGCTAATTTTATGAGAATTTTTCTTCCTCATGAGTATCAAATAAATTGGCTGCCTCATAGAGGGAGGTAGTTACATGTAACTTTTTTTTTTTTTTAGATTCGTGAACATTTATGTAATTTTCTATAGA
>CAKNYM010028357.1:0-15379 GCA_932195095.1 Andricus curvator | reverse complement strand
TTTTTGAAACTTTTTCTAAAAATGTGTAGAAAATCATGACATTCACAGCAGAAAACTTTTTTGCGATGTAAATTCAAAGACAAATTAAAATGTAACCCTGAAGTCCTTGAAGCTGTTGACGACAAATTGGAAATACGCTTTACACCAAAGCCGTGGTTTAAGAACAGTGTGGGGGGGGGGGGGGGGTAGCCAGCAAGTCGCCTTGATCCTCAGTCGGGGGAATTCACCGTAAACAGTCAGGACCGTGTGAACCATTTTCTAATAGTACGCAGTCTCTGCACGTGAGAACACGTGCACTGCGCCTTTTCCCTACGCTGCTGGTATTTTTCCAGGCATGAGTGACAACCGTCTCTCACCCCGCGAGCTGAGAAACTGCGTGGGCCAGCGGTTCTAGGAATTCCTAAACCTCGGGATGGTCAACCGAGGTTTTGGTGTATATCCACGAATCATTTACTCTCTTTATCTACTAATATATCTCCCCTTTTGTCTTTATGTTCGAGAAGGTGCTGCATTATAATCGACAAGTTTAGAATATAAAGTTTTGTAACGTAAAAAATGTAGTGCGTCATTTAAATCATTAATAACCTTGAAGTTGTTTACGTAAAATTCGGATATACGCTTTATATTCACGAATCATTTACTCTCTTTATCTATTAGTACATCTCCCTCTTTGTCTCAAAGCTCTAGAAGGTTTTATATTATAGAAAAAACGTTTTTGACCTCTGAATTATTTGCGTAATAAAAAATACGTTTTTGAATTACGTAGTAGCTTTAGTGGATGATTGCAAATTTCGAAATATTTTATCATATTTATCTTGTATTTAGCTTGTTTTTTAGATTTTTTTTCAATCTTCAACGTGTAATAGGCAAACTGTTCTTTCTAAATAAGAGATGGAAGGTGCTTGCTAAAAAGAACGAGCATATATCTGTGAATAAAATATATGTGATCTCATCTCAAATGTTTTGTGTCTTACATAATGAGCGATAGGCGCCGCACAGTGGACCCTTAATCTATATACAGTCGAATTTCAATTTTAGTAATTTCGATTTATGCGTTCCAAGAATTACGCCGCGTCGCGGTTTCGGGTGAGAGGAGTCGCGGGGGGATATACCGCGGTCACTCATACATGACAAAATAGTAGCATAGCGATAAAGCGCAGTATCCTCACGGCCTAGCTGGATAACTGCGTCACATTGCGCAGCATTGCGATACAGCCTTGATTATTTAAGTTCCGAGATGCATAATTTAAGTCGAAGGTCAGAACCAAACCCGTACTTAAATTGAAATTCGACTGTATTTAAGTTAAAAACATGCGTAAGGCCTAGAATAAAATGCACGCTGTCTTATCTCTCGAGTCTCAAAAATCTTTATAGTATCTTATTACATTTGACACGTCGAGAGGTAGACGAATCCATGAGCATATTGCACTGATTTAAAGTAATGCTGCAAAGAATGATTATTAAACTTTGTGGGTTGATCAAGAAATCAAACTTTTAAGAACAGTAAAAAGAACTGATCTCTAGAGAACGACAGCAGGGTTTAATGAAATGCATACAGCCTTAGACGGTCAGTGCATCAATGTTTACAAAATCAAAACGTTTAAATACGTCTGGATGTTATCTCTCATTTCTAGTCCACGCTCGATACCAGAATAAGGCGTTAAGAATACAGAGTCTATGACCTTCCACAAGAAATGCTTTATTTCTTTAGATACCTTGGAATGGAAGCTTCTGATGTGTCCCCTAAGGGTTTACATTTTTCTTGTATCTCTTCCCTATTACTTGACACTCCCCCCACACACTTTCTTGGTGGTGGGAGGGGGACCTACAGTTAAAGGTGGGTTCCGAACCACCAAGAGCAACAGCTTTAAGTACTTAGAGAACCTTTTTCTCTAGAGGTACCGGTGCCACGACTCTCCGGAGATCAACAACTCCCTTGCTAGGCTAGTGTTCACCGCATGGGCCGCCGAGGCTCTTCCAGAGTGCGAGGCAGGAATCGAACCCGCAAGCCGACGGAGTGGGCCTTTCCTACTCATACTATTCGATTGACTTCGAATATTTTTTAATTTTAATTTTAATTATATCTTCTTCTTTACTTTTAAGTTCGAGAAGATTCTAGGCTGCAGAATGTTTTTCGCGAGTTATTTGCGCACTAAATAAATAAAGACTGGCATTTTTAATTAAGCATTTATCTATAAGGAAGCAATAAATCAAATGTATAGACAAAAGGGGATGTCATATATAGCCCTGCACATCAAATTTCACATCTAAACCTGCATATTTTGCTCATTGAATAAATAAAGACAGGCATTTTTAATTAAATATTCATCTATAAGAAAGCAATAAATCATCCTTGTTTTTCCCATAACTATATGACGCAGTAGAAAATGCTAGGACAAAGCATAATATAACCTTGAAAGTATTTACGTGAAATGCTTAATTGATGTAATAAATAACCTTGAAGCTGTTTACCCAAATTTGGCTCTCACAATTGGGCGATATCATTTTGTGACGTAGGCTGTGGAATGGTCTCGATATCGGTAAAGTAGATGAATCTTCCTCTTGTAAAAGTTGTTCAGTAGCCCTCTTGTATTAGTGGTCCAGTATCCCCATCTAAATACACAGATTTGGCTTAGTAGCCCATCTCTTATTAGTGGTCCAGTCCCCCTGGTCCAGTAGCCCTCTAGTATCAATGTCGGTAAGGTAGGAATTCAGGATGACGTCATCAAGTATATTCTAGTAACTTAGCACGGACATGAACAGAATCTTCTCGATTTCGGTAAGGTAGGAATCTTGCGTTAGAACAAGCCTTACTCATCTACTCATTATCGAAAATATATGAGTAGGTAGAAGGGTGTTTTGCTAAAACTGTATTTTGTGATTTTTTATCGACTGATTTTTCATGTTCTTTATTTCTCACATATAATGGTCTTTGGAATAAAATTGTATTGAATTTATATTCGACTGAAAAAACTAATTGGACATTACATTTTTTTTAATTCTAAAGAGGTATTCATCATTACCTTGAATATATGCTAAAACTAATATTTTTTTTCTTTTCTGCATCTAAACTTGAACTGTTATTAGTTTGCACAATTTGATTTGCTTTTTTCATTTTTTCATAGCGTTCAGCGATTTTAATTTTTCATAAATTCTAATGGATAACCATTTTTTATAAGTGTATTTTGTATTTTTTTATTTAAGATTGAAAAGAAATATATTTCATCATGAATAATTTTATGCAAACTGAGCAAGAAAAAGATTTACAATTAAAAAACAGACTTCCAAACTACCTCACTTTTCGGCTCATTAGAGACAAAAATGAGCAATGGAAAAAGAGGAAGAAGAAGGAAAAAAGTCAACCAAAAAACCAACCTCTCACTTTTTCCTTTCTCCGTCCTTTTTATACTACTTGGGAACCAACATGTTTAGAGACCAGTATAGAATTCCGCATCAGGGTTTATTTATAGGAAAAACCAGATGTAGAGTAGAACGGGGCGAGGGAGCCAGTGGGGCGAGGCAGCTAATTTCTTCATATTCCCACAGCGTTAATTGAAATCGCGCGCCTTTGTAATGTAAGGTCGGTTAGGTTAGTCCGCTGTACTTGCCGAAAGTTGAGTGTCGTGACTGTCGCAGTTTGTAAAAAGCAGCGTCATGTGTGAAAAACTACTAGCAGAAGGAACATTTTCGTGATTTTCGTTTGTTTATCCTTCGTGTATAGGTTGTGTAAAAAAAGTTAAGTATTTTCCGCAGTGGAATTTTGTGCTTAACACGATGTAATGGTTGGTTTTTTGATGTTCAAAATACTTTTTTTTTGTGAAATTTTTGTCGAAAAAAGCACATGTGGGGCGAGGTAGCCAACAAACAGCAGATGATGCCGAAAAGGCTAAAAAGTGAATTGCTTGTGGCGGCCCTCGATGAGGCCGCCCGAAGAAGGTATAAACTCCTTATGAAAACTCCGACAGCAGCAACGAAGATGACATATTAATTTTTCCAATTTTTTTTGTTTTGTTTTTCTTTTAAGTTCCATTAAATGTCAGAAAAGACATTTAACTTTGTTTTTTATTTTTATATATCATCTTGGACCTAATGAAAAACTTATACATTATTATATGTCTGTGTATTAAAACTTTGTGTGCCGCCTCATAACTGCTGAAATGGTTGGCTGCCTCGCCCCACGTTTTTACAGTTGAGCAAAAACATGGCGTTTCTGGAAAACGGTTGTAGAAACTGTAATGGGCGAGCTACGTCAAAATTCCACGAGGCAATTTTGTAGCCAAAGAATCAAGCTTTCTAACGACACCATAAATTTTTTGATATCATTTCAAACAAGTGCTTTGCACGCCAAAATGTGGCGGCTTGGCTGCCTCGCCCCGTTCTACTCTACGCTGAAAAAAAGGATTACTTGTACCAAGTGAATTTTACTTGGCTGAAGTAAGTGAATGTCCTGATTATTTTCAAAAAAATATTTTCATGCTCATTTTGCATAAAATTATTCATGATAAAATAGAATTCTGATCGATCTTAATTTAAAAAATTTTAAATAGAGACACTAAACAAATGATTCGTTTCCAATCTGTAGGGTTTGTTTATGCATATTTTCTGATTTCTTTTAATTGAGTGTAAATAATTTTTACCTCAATTTTTTGAAAGAAATCTTTTTATTTAAAAAATTTTGTAAGAAGAATGCACTAAATATTAGCAATTTTAGAAATTTATAAAAATTTTGGATTGTTTCTTTTTCCTATTTGTGAAAATGTAATAATCTAAATAGATTGGTTTTACATCACCCACAAACATTAGATCTGGGCACTATGGTCTTTTTTCCTTCTTCAATATTCATAAGTTACATATTTTCAGGCTTTAAATAATAAAAAATGAAAAATGTTTATATTTATACATTATATATGTTTAAAAAAAATGTCTTCCCGGTACGTATTTGAAAATAAGGTTGCCAATGGGATGTACATACTGTACCAATTTTGAAATCACCAAGATACTTATCAAAAGTAATTTGTTTACCCTTGTTGCTTATAACCAAAGGCATTCTGAGGAAGATGCCATATTTATAAAATATGTGCATAATTTTGCTTATGTACCAATGAGTACTTTTGTAATAATCTAATACTGAATTTCTATTTAAAATTTTTTTTACTTATGTCTTTTATTTTCAGATCATTTTTCATATCTTATTTTTGTATTCATTTCTGAATAATTGATAATAATTTTTGTAACGATTTCTTATATTTTGTGTTTTTTTCACAGTTCTTTAAGACTAAATCTTTGTAACATGTGCATTTTATGATGTTTTGGGTTAGTTCCAGAGGTTCGTTGAAAACTATGTCACTTGTCCTGACAAACTGAAAGCTATAAAAATATAAAGAGTCTCTCTCTCTCTCTCTTCGTTTGTGCGTAGGGATAGAGATGGCAGGAGGGGTGGAGGTGTTGCGGTGTATGTCATAAATGGTCTAAACATCAAATTATTGGAGACATCAAAGGGTGTTTTTAATGAACCAGAATTTATTATAATGAAAATATCTTGTCGTGCTATGTCACCCCTGCTATTGTCTGTTGTCTATAGAAGACCTCATGGTCAATACCTACAAAATTTTGAATCCTCCTTTTTGAGATTCATTCATGCATATGAAAATATTGTACTTATGGGTGATTTCAACTTTGACTTAAATTGTCGTGAACCTGGATCATTATATGTAAAGGCATTATTTGACTCGCTTGATCTGTTTATAGTGCCGTATTCTGCGACGCACCATACTCCGAACTCTGATACGTGGTTGAATCTATGTGTAGTAGATGATGAGAGAAAAGTATTCTCAACTCATCAATCAGCAGTGCCATTTGTGGATGGACATGAACTCATTGCAATTGAATATACTTCGACGCCTCCATTCAATATGAGTCTATGTGCTGACGGCGCCGTGTATGAGACTATTCCCTATGCTTATACACAGCGCATAGTCTCATACAGGGCGCTGTCAGCAGATAGACTCATATTGAATGGAGGCGTCGACTTGGACATTTAGTATTTCTTCTCAAGTAAGAAAAACATATCGTGATATTCGTAATATGGATGAGGGTGCCTTTCTGAACAAATTGCAGTCTGTGGAGTGGGGTGTGTTTGAAGGTTATCTCTCTGTAAATGAGAAACAAATCTTCATGAGCAATGCTCTAAATGCGGCTATGGATGAATTCGCACCTTTATGCTTGTTTATCCCACCACGAACAAGTTTTTGCCCCTGGATGACGGACGAAATCAGGAATATGATAAAGGAACGAAACCGCGTGTACAAGACTTGGAAGATAGTGGGAAATCTAGAAGTACATGCTGATTATAAGACTTTGAGAAATGGTGTCACTCGTAAGCTTAATGAAGTAAGGGACTTTTATAATGCAACAAGATTGGATAGTGTAAATGATTCTAGAAATCTGTGGAAGGAATTAAGGGCTCTGGGATACGTTAGACCAAGGTGTGAAGAGTTGCCACTTATATTTTCAGTAAATGAAATTAATTCCTACCTTCTCTCTATATTGTGGTAACTCTGCATATAATGTAACAGAGTCAGGGGTCACTGACCTCCTGAATTTTCCTTTTGAGGAGTCTCGATTCTATTTTCAAGATATAACTCCCCTTTCACTGATTGAGAGCCTGGATAACATAAAAACAGAAGCTAGAGGGGTTGATGGTCAGTCTATAGGCTTTGTTGTAAAGGCTTTACCAGTTCTTTTCCCATACATACTCAGTTTATTTAACTAATCGTTACAAACCTCCGTTTTTCCTGAAGAGTGGAAGAAGGTTCTTATAAAGCCTATAAACAAGATTAAGGCTCCTCAACATGTTGGAGATTATCGTCCTATTGCAATCCTCTGTTGCCTCTCAAAAGCACTGGAAATAACTGTTTATGATCAGATGATTGAATACATTGAATCCAATAACTGCTTGAGTGCTTATCAGTCAGGTTATAGACATGGTTTCAGTACGCAGACGCTATTTCTTAGGGTCACTGACGACATTCGAAGAGGCATTGATAACCGAATGGTGACAATTATGGTCCTGTTTGATTTTAGTAAAGCATTTGATATGGTCCCTCATATGGGGATTCTCGGCTTCAGTATTAAAGTGGTTGTAATCATATCTTTCGGGCCGTCCACAATCAGTCATTGTATTAAGCGGAGAAAGATCGGAGTTGGGAGAAATTGGCACTGGCGTTCCGAAGGGGTCTGTGCTTGGGCCTTTGCTAGTCGTTCTCTTCACCAGTGATATTGGAACTATTATCAAGTACTCACTTCATATGCTTTTTGTGAATGATCTTCAAATATACATCCAATATAGTCCAAATAAAATCAATGAGACTATTGATCTCACTAATCAAGATATAAGGGCGATATATGAATGGTCAGAAAGTAAGAAGCTTGAAATTAATGCAAGAAAGACCAAAGCGCTAAAATTTGGAAGTTCTAAATATACAAATAGCCTGGACATGGCCTCTCTTCTCCCGGTTAAGCTTTTGGAATACCATCATTCCTTTCGTCGACAATGCTAAAAACTTGGGATTAATCCTTAATCCTACATTGGCTTGGGATAAAGAAGTCGGTAACATTTCTCGACGAGTTTCTGCTACCTTGAAACAGCTGCAATGTAACAAAAATTCTTTGTCCACTGATCTTAGAGCTAAGTTGGTCTCTTCCCTCATAATACCTTACTTCGATTATTGTTGTGTGGTTTACAATGACTTAACTGAAGAGCCTAATCGGAAATTGACCAAGTTGTTAAACTCGTGTATAAGATTTATATTTAATGTGAAGCGTGATGAGCATATAACACCATATCGTAAAAGGCTTGGTTAGTTGAGTTTTGCTAGCAGAAGAAAATATTTCATAAGGGAGGAAAAGTAAAAAAAAATAAATAAAAACTTGAATAAAAATAAATAAATAAAAAAAAAACTTCTTCACTGATGTGGAAGTTAGAAACCCTGAACGACTCAGAGTTCCACAGAGTAGAACGGTTTCATATCGAAGGTCCTTTATTGTAACGGCGAAAACGCTCTGGAATGGTTTGCCAGATACTGGTAGAAACAGAGACGGTTTCTTTGTTTAAAAATAAGGTTTTTGCATATCTGCTTGAGATGGAGGAGTAAGCATTTTTACGAATTTGTAGAGTAGAAGTGAGATATGTGCTATTGAGTGTTATTGGGATATGTGAAATTACATACTATCATAAATGTAATTATTATTTTCTATAATGTAATTTTATGAATATTGTTGTTTGAAACTTTAATCCTTAGTCTGTAAGTTTGTAATAATGCAGAGTATATGCAACTTTTGTACACTAATGTATACAGTATGTGTCCTTATGGGAATCCCCAGGATAAAATAAACCAATCAATCTCTTTCTCTCTTCTATTATATTTTTCAGATGAGATTCTGAGGTTATCGTTAGTGTTACTTAATATGTCTTTAACTTTTAAAACGATACTCACTAGTTATTTTTTCTATCTTCTAAAAAGTTGGTGTTACTTAATAATTTTTATAATAATTTCAAATTGATATAACTTTTTAAACATTTACAAAAAAAGGAGAGATTTTGAGGTTATCGATAATGTTGCGTAATATATCCTTAACTTTCTAAACGATAATCACTAGTTATTTTTCTATTTTCTAACCAATTTTTGTTACTTGTTAAATTTTATAATAATTTCAAAGTGATTTAACGAATTAAACATTTAAAAAAATGAGATTTTCAGGTTATGGTTAGTGTTACGCAATATGTCTTAACTTTTTAAACGATAAACCAGTTATTTTTTCCATTTTCTAAAAAAGTTTGTTACTTATTAAATGTTATACTAATTTCAAACTGATTTAACTTTTTAAAAGTTTAACAAAAATGAGGAGAATACTAATGAACCTCATGTAACCTTCAGCCTTCACCGTTTTTTCTTTTTCTATATAAAATAAATAAATATCATTGTATACATCTATGCTAAGTATAATCCAATTTGATCTACATTACGTACCTGTACCTTTCTTTTACAGTATGCCTCGAAAAAGACTGAAGTTGCACCTTATAAATAATGATGGTTAACGACGAATCTCGGAGATTTGGCTTCCCAAGAATTTCTATTGCGCGAGAAAATATTTTTTGTAAATACGCATCAATTACATCATATTCAATCGTGATCTTGTTTTATATTTAAAGAGTAGGATTTACTCTTGATTTTATAATTTAAAAAAAATTTTAGGAACACTTTTCTATATTTGTCGAAGAGTTAAACTGAAGATTTCAAATTGTTCATTTATCTAAACTAAATATTTTTTTACTCTTTCATCAAAATAATTTCAACGTAGGCTGATTCGACGCGATTTTTTTGAATCTTTTAATTGATTCTAGTTACAGAGTCGTAGATTCAGTTTTTGCACAGATATTCGTGTTTGAAATGAAGTATGAATTTTTAAACGGCCAACGGAAATGTACCCAAACTTTCTGTCGGTAGTGTATGCCATAGTATTGTTTCTGTTGTTCTTATTCTTTCTTATAATTAGTGGGTAAAAAATGAGCCAATTTTTTTTATTTTGAGCTTTAAAAAATGAAGTTGATTATTTCTAATGCCCATTTGCGAATTTTCCATTGGCCCAAAGTCGGGCCAACGTTTCCAGCCAGAGCTCAGCCAACATACCCAAATGATAACTACGGACTGACGTTATTTTCCAACTGTTGACCATGATACGCTGCCATAATCCGGCCAACTCTGGCTACTTGAAGTCAGTCCAACTGCCGAAATGATGACTACGGGCCGAAATTTTCTGCCGACTATTGGCTCACCATACGCTACCAACTTTGGGCCAACTATGGCTACTTGAAGTCGGCCCAACTACCCAAATGATAACTACCCGCCGACAGAGTTGGCTCATCGTACGCTGCAAAATGCGGGTTGACTATGGTTACTTGAAATCGCCCCAACTACCGAAATGAGAAAGAAATTAACTTTTGTTATTATTATTATTTTAATAATAATATTGATTATTTATTTTCACGGGGTAAACAAAAGTTCTCAAAATATTTCAAGCGCAGTGAGAGCGGATGCTGATAACAGAGAAAGCATAGCAGTATCAGGTAACATATCTAGATCATCACGTCGTTTTATTATAATTATAGTGAAAATTTGTGGCTAACTTGTAACCTTGAGAACTAATTTCTATTGTGAGATAGTATGCTCTGCGGCACCTAACGGCAATTGTCCTGAACTACTGAAAGTTGCAAATCAGAAATTTACTATCAAAAGAAATATTTATTTAGAGTGATCTATTTATTTTTCATGAACTAATTAAACATTTCTTCCCACGGATTTCATGAACATTTCATTCAGACAAATGTTGTTTGCACATATATAAATGTACAATTGAAACAAATATGCCAAAATGTTAAATTAAAAAATACTTATTTCAACGAAATGCAAATGTATTTATTTCAAAAAAAGTATTTTATTTTTTCGAATTAATTAATTGCAGATTGTTTCTTCAAGCGACGATTTCCTCCAATGAAATAAATAAATATTTCATAAAAAAAATGTTCTTCAAATGTATGATGGTCCGTGGGGAGAAGGAGAAATAATAAGCCGTCGGATAACCCAGTAATTTTAAGTTTATTCAGTTTACGTTTACATGTTGCTTGCTCGAACCAAACTGAATCCGGCCTTTGTCTTCCACTCGCTCGAAAGCGCGTTTCTTCCCGGTAACGAGTTCTAGAAGGTTCTCGATTTCTGGAAAAATTCTGTTTCGAGAAGCTTCGATGTCTGTAAATACAAAATATCTCCTAAAATATATAATTATTTACTCGCAATAATCGTGTCAATTCTAAGAATCGGATAAATATATTTTTTCATTCGATGAATAATTATTTGTCTGGAAAAAATAATTCGTACACTCAAAGTAACCTGAATTACTTGAACACACATGGATGAATTACTTATTTTATATAAGTATTTATCACTTCAAAGAATCAATCATTAAAACGAGGAAGTGTTTCTCAGGGTGTGAAAAACAGATTCAAAGATACTGTAGGTTCTTAGCCCCTACGAAATAATTTCTTTAACTTAATAATTTTTCACATTTATTGCAACTAAATATTTCTTTGTATTAAAGAGATATCGCCAAAGAAATGATTTCTTTGAGTCGAGGCATGACTTTTTTGCCTCTAAATAATATTTACTGAACTGAAGTAAACAAATCTTCGGTTCAAAGAAAGAAAAAAACAAATAAACGCATCTCCTTATATCCAGTAAGTTTTTTGTCATTGTCGACTTTTGAGCCAACTGTGTCTCAGAGTTGGACCGATATTTTGCGTAAATCGTTTGAAAAAATGTATCAGAGTTCATCCGGTGGCCCGGCCATGTTGGTTCCAGTGTTGGGCCTATAGTCGGCGTTACTCATTTAAGAAAGATTTCCCATAGTGCAACCGATGGTCGGGCCATGTTAGGTCCACAGTTGGGCCGATAGTCGACGTTACTTCTTTGAGAAAGGTTTCTACAGTTTAACCGATAGTCGGGCCACAGTTGGGCCGTTTTCTAACGCCTGATTGTACTGAAATTTGTTCTACGATTAAAAAGTCCTTTTTTTATTTGCTATTATATTGAAGACAGATTAAGCACTGTACCGCATAAGGGAACATGGCAGGTAACTTGACGCAGGTGCACATTTTGGAAAAACCTAAAATTCACGTTTTTAATTATTTCCAATATAATTTTGCCTATATATAGAGTAAACCTAAGCTATTCAACTACATGCTGTATATTTTGCTACAATAAATCGTTTGTATTATTCTTCAAATTGAGCGATAGATTTTGGTGCGTCACATTAGGCGCCGCTCCCCTATAGTATTTTTCACTGAGTAATAATAAGGATACCGATTTTCGTACATGCGTTCTGAATGCAGTAACTGCACCTTTATTGCCAAGCTCAGACGTTTCGAATCAGCACTATAGCACATCATTCAATCTGCATCTACATCTGCATATTTTAAATCATTTAATCATTACAATTAAATCTGTGTTACTTACTTATAGTTTCCAGTTCAAAATTTGTTTAATTATTTCTGTGAACATAACCTCAGTTGTCATTTAATACGGCGCTCACTCGCATACGTTTCGCGGGAGAAAAGGAGATAGCAGATCATAGCGCGCATGCCCGACTGGCTATGGGGCTGATTCGAAAGGTCTGAGCTTGGCAATAAAGGTGTAGTCACCGCAGTGAAAACTCGAGGCACTTTGTACAGCACGATCGGTCTCCTTATTATTACTCCGTGGTATTTTCATATGCACGAATTTTTGCCTGAACTGGAAGCTGGTATTAATAAGTTTCGAAACTGAAGCATTAAAAAAATGGCGTAAAAGAGGATTGGGATGCAATTGAGCTGCGTTTGAACCAGAGTGACGGGATTAAGTTGTTCAACCTGATAGCAATTTTCCTCAAATATGGGATTGGTCAGTTACGATTAGAAACATAAAGAATCGACCCTATCCGTAATGGTGAACGGAGGTGTCAGTGGCGTAGCCATGGGTTGGGGGGTTCGGATCCCCCTTGACGATGGAAGAGGCATATTTACTTAATTTATGTAAACTGTCTCAGTTCACCGTACATCTGATATACATTCCTACGCCCTCTGGCGCAGGTAACGAGGCCCTCGCCCGAATACAAATTTTTCCAAACCCTCATAGAAAGTTCGACTTTCGATTTTTGGCGATCGATCCCCCCCCCCCCCCCATTTGTTCGTTTTCCGAAAAAAGAAATTCCCTTTTTTTTTTAAATCGGTCATCATTAACCCGTGCCCCTGGGCTTTTGAAATTAACATGGGGTTTTAAATGAGAAAAACTCGGTTTTTGAAAAATGCCCAAAAAAATGCAAAATAGCAGTTTTATGTAAAATTCATGCTAAAGATGGTATTTTCTTGAATTTTTTCAACATTACTTATGTATATTCCATAACTTACAAGTTTCCAAGTATTTTAAAACTAATTTTAAATTCTTTAAACAACTATTATTTGTTTAAACAATTTTTTTCGCCTGTAAATCCTGAAAAATTATTATTTTTCGTGTTAAATGACCCAGTTGATGAATTTCAAGAATAATATTTCTTTTTCAACATATTTAGTAATTATTTAAACAATTGTCATTGCTTTAAACAATTTTTGCCCTGCAAATTGTAAAAAGTTATTTTTTCTGGAATTAATGATCAACGGCCATACCACGCTGAAAAACCCAGTTCTCGTCAGATCACTGAAGTTAAGCAGCGTTGGACGCGGTTAGTACTTGGATGGGTGACCATTCAAGAATACTGACATGAGTGCTGTTGGCACATCGTGGGTGTGGTGAGCCCACACTTGTAGTTATTTATAACTACAAGAAAAACCTAGAAACACTACCCGAATCGGGTAGTGTCACGCCTACCCTGAAAGGGAAATGGTTTAATGGTATATATAATGACACAATTAACGAATGTTAAAAGTAATATTTTTTTGTTAAGGATACTTGTCAATTGATTAAATAATTTTCATTTGCTTAAGCAATTTTTTCATACGTAAATCGTTAAAAAATGATTATTGTTTTAAAAATAAGGGATATGTTCTGAAATAAGAAAATACTGAATAATAAGCGACATAGTGTAAGAAATTCAAAAAATTAGAATTTTCTCCACCTTTCCTATGAAAAGTCGCAAGTGAATGATTATTGTTTTAATAATTGGAAAAATGTCTTGCACAATAAATGTCACTTTTAACATTCATTAACTGCATCATTAATTCCATAAAATAGTCACTTTTCAAGATTTACAGGAGAAAAACATTGTTTAAACAAATTAAAATTGTTTAAATAATTTTAAACTGCCTTTCACACGAAACATCACTCTTATAATTCATTAACTCTTTTATCGATTCCAGAAAGTAGTAACTTTTTAAGATTTACAGGGAAAAAATTGTTTAAAAAAATGAACATTGTTTAAATAAATACCAAATATCTTCAACAAGAAATAATATTCTTGAAATTCATAAACTCTATCATTTATCGCGAAAAATAATAACTTCATGATTTACAGGCAAAAAAAATTGGTTAAACAAATAATAATTGTTTAAGTAATTTCAAATTTCTTATAAAACACTCGAAAACTTGTGAATTATCGAATAAAAATAATTCATGTTGAAAAAATTCCAAAAAATACCGTCTTTAGCATGAATTTTGCATAAACTTCTATTTTGCATTTTTGGGGCATATTTCGGGCACAATACAAGGGTACTTAGGGAGTCAAAATGAAAAGTTATTGTGTGGAAAGTGTTCCTTAAAAACTCCTTAAGAAGATACTAAACTTTAATTTACAACAAGTTAATAATAAGTACGTCTCTTTTCCATTTTTTCGAAAACCGAGGAATTTCTTTTTCTGGAAAACGAAGAAATAGGTGGGAATCGGTCACCAAAAATCGAAAGTCGAATTCTTAGAGGTATAAATTTGGACCATCCTAATGATCCATTGTACAATTATAAGTAACGAATCTACACCAAGCAAGATTTAAAATTAAGTTTAGCATGTGAAAAATAGAACAATGGCTTATTTTATACAATTTGTTATTCAGGGAAAGAGATAATTAAGTATCCTATATTAAAAAGTAGCTTGGGAGATGTTACGTTACTCAGTTCTACCAATTTGTGCATAAAGATATTAAGAATTATTTTAAATGATTATTTATGATAAAAAAGGTATTCCTTCCTTTGAATTTAAAGTCGATCATTTATTTTTAAGAAGTAAAGTTAAATAATTATTTTAACTTTCACTTTATAAGTCTATTTTTTTATCAAAGAATTATTTTTAATTACTTTGCAATTGTCATTTGTTGTAGACAATTGATTTGCATATTTAATCATTTTAAATAAGCGCGCCAACAGTAACCTATCTGGTTGATGACATTACGCATGAGGAGTGTGTAAAGATCCGAGTAATATCGCTTTATGAGGAACTATTAGTCCGTAAGCCCATAACGTAAATGGTGTAATGATAGGGATAAGGAAAATTTTCACCTGACAGGTTCGACTTACGATTACGAACGTAAAAATGCGTGCCTTACAGGTCTGAGTGGAAGAGGTGAGCGTTGGCGACCTGGCAAAGGTGCCAATTTTCATGGTTCATTGCTGTGACTCGGATCAGCTTGAAAATTTGTGTACATGTAGAAGATGACATATAAATAGCACCTGCGAATTTTAAGGCACTTTATCTGGATGTAAAAGTGCTGTAAGGCACCTTCAAAGTTGCCGGAAATTCAGGTAAAATTTCTTGATATTGATTTTACAGGAAAAAGTTTCAAACAAAAGTTGGTCTACTCCGAAAG
>CAKNYM010028356.1:0-16443 GCA_932195095.1 Andricus curvator | reverse complement strand
ATTTTTAATCTAAAAGGATGAATCTTCAACCAAGAAGATTAATTTTCCACCAAAAAAGACGAATTTTTATCAAAATACATGAATTTTCAACTAAAAAGATCAATTTTCAACAAAAAATGGAATATTTACATTGTTCGTTAAAAAAATTAATTCTCAACCGAAAAAAGGGGAATTTTTAACAAAATACATGAATTTTCAACCAGAAAAGGTCAATTGTTAATAAAAAATATCAATTATTAACCAAACATGGAATAGTTACAATATTAGTTAAAAAAATTATTTTTTGACCAAAAAAAAAGAATTCTCAACAAAATAGTTACATTTTCAAGTAAAGAGATGAATTTTCAATTAAAATGATGAATCTTTAGAAAAATGAATTTTCAGCAAAATATTTCAACCCAAAAGATGATTTTTTAACTCTGTCCTGAGACTTATATTATTTAGAAATATTCGCATTATACAGATTAGAAAGTATACAAAGGTAAATAATGAATGAAAAATATGTCTACTTACGGTTTCTTGTATTTAGTTTTTGTTTGGGTTTTCACTCACTTTTCAACTTAAAAGCACATTCTGTCAAGTAACATAATAGTGATGGGATATCGATATCGAAATTATGACAAAATATCGATATTGACTTTGATATATCGGTTTCTAAATATCGATATGAAATATCGATATATCGGACTCTGAATATCGATATTTTCGATATTTCGATATCGATATCCCATCACTAACTTTAAAACAATTCAACTTAAATTCAGGAAGATTGTAAAAAAACCCAAAATTTCCTTAATTTCAGTTAAATTGTAGTGAATTTAGTGAAATTTAAGAGAAATGAAAAATATGAAAAAATGCACTGAATTCAGTAAGTTTAAAATGAGTTCAGGAAATTCTAGAAAATTTAAAAGAATTTGATAAAGTGCCGACTTCCAGATGAATTAAACAAAAACTAAAAAGAAATAAAAAAATACATTGACTTCAGTAGAATTAAATGAGTTTTAAAGAATGCACGTGAATTAAAAAAAAATCCAAAAAATTCTGCAGAATTCAAAAGAATTTATAAGAATTCAGGGTGAATTCGAAATGAAATCTCGTGCAATTCCTATAAATCTGAGAATACTTCTTAAAATCCTGGATATTTATTCAAAAACCTAGAAAGCTTTTAAAATCCTTATAAAACAGAGAAATCCTCGGAAATTTTATAAAATTCCTTGGAATCTTTTAAAATATGATGAGATATTAAATTTATACAAATATTTTCATATTAATTTAAAATTTTAATTATAAATTACTTTTTGATCATTTAAAAATCCCTAAAATATTTCAAATTCTTTGGAAGCTCTCGAAATCACTTGAAACTTTTTAAGTTCTTGAAAATCCCTTGAAATTTTTAAAAATACCCTTAGATATTTCAAATCCTTTTAAATCTTTTGAAATGCCTTAAAATGTATCAAAGCTCTTAGGAATTCCTTTGGGTTTTAAAAATACCTTAAATATTTCAAATTCTTTGAAATCTTTGATAATACCTTGAAATATTTGAAAATCTTTTTGGAATCATACGAAATCCATGAATTCTTGTGAATAAATTTTTAGAAATATATTTACATATTATAATATCCATTGAAATTACATTAAATGTGATGATATAACCTGAAATCCTGGAAATTTTATAAAAATACCTTATGAGCTTTCAAAATCCCTTAAAATCATTGAAATCCTCGGAAATCTTACAAAATCACTTGAAATTTTTCGAGATATCATAATAGGTCCTACGAAATCGTTCCATATTTTCCAAAATTCCAGGAAACTTTTTAATATTCTATGCAAATTTTTCAAATACCTTAAAATCAGTCAAATCCTTGGAAATTCCTAGAAATTTTTGTATTGTAACCTTCTCAAAGTGCCCCTTTAAAAAGCCCTCAAATAGTGAGAATCGTTTTTTTTTTAATTTGAAATCGAAATGAAATCTACTTTCTTATGAATAATTTTATGCAAAAAGAGCATGAAATACATTCACAAATCAAAATTAGGTTTCCAAACTACTGAAATGTTTTAAAAATACCCTAAGATATTTTAACAACTTTAAAATCTTTTGGAATGCCTTAAAATGTGTAAGTCTCTTAAAGTTTTAAAATACTTTGAAATCTTTTGAAATTGATTGAAGCATTTTAAAGCTCTTGAAAATGCCTTAGGATCTTTTAAAATACCATACAATAATTTAAATCCTATGAGTGACATTAAATTACTGAAATAAATTTAAAAATTCTTAGGATCTTTCAAAATAACCCTAAGATATTTGAAATCCTTCAAAATATTTTGGAATTCCTTGAATTTTTTCAAGCTCTTCAAAATCCCTTGCAATTTTTAAAAACAACCTGAAATATTTCCAATCTTTTGAAATTCTTTCAAATTATTGAAATAAAAAAAATCCTTTGATTCTTCAAAAATCACTTGAAACTTTTTTAAACTTTCGAAAATGTTTTGGTATCTTTTAAAATACTCTAGAAGTTCTCAAATTCTTTACAATTGTTTAAAATTCCTTTAAATGATTGAAATCTCTTGGAAATGCCTTGGAGTCTTTTCAAATTCCTTAAATATTTATTTGAAATATTTTAAAATTACTTGAAAGTTTTTGAAGCGTTCGAAAATACCTTGGAGTCTTCTAAAATATTAAAAAATATTTTAAATCCTCTGAAATCAATTGAATTACTGAAGTTAATTGAAAACTCCTTGAAATCTTTTAGAATAATCTAAAGATTTTCAAATCCTTGAAACTTCTTTCATATTCCTTGAAACTTGCAATTTTTTTTGAAATGCCTTCAAATATTTTTAAATACTCTAAAATATTTAAAATCCTCTGAAATCAATTACTGAAATCAATTGAAAATTATTCAAATTATTCAAATAAAAAAAAAATCATTGGATTCATTAGAAATTCCCCAAAATATTTCAAGCCCTCTAAAACTTTAAAGATCACTGAAAACATTTCAAAGCTTTCGAAAATGCCTTAGAATCTTTTAAATTACTCTAGAATATTTCAAATCCTCTGAAATCAATTAAATTACTGAAATGAAATGAAAAATCCTTGGAATTTTGAAGAAAACTCTAAAAGTTTTCAAATCCTCTGATTTTGTCGAAATTCCATCAAATTGTTGAAATCTGTTGAAAATACCTGGGATTCTTTTGAAATACCCGAAAATATTTCTAATCTTTAAAAATTCCTTCAAATTATTGAAACAAATACAAAATTCCTTGAAATCCTTCAAAAGTCCCTTAAATATTTTAAGTCCTTTAAAATCTTTTAAAATTTCTTGAAATTATTAACATCTCATTAAAATACCTTGGATTCTTTTACAATACACTACAATATGCCCAATCCTTTAAAATTGCTTCAAATTATTGAAATAAAAAAAAATTCCTTCGAATCTTTAAACATTCCCTAAAATCTTTCAAGTTACTCTAAAAGTTTTCAAACCCTTAAAATGTTGTAAAACTTTCGCAAATGCCGTGAATTTTTTTTAAATACCCCAAAACATCTCAAATTTGCTGAAATCAATTAAATTACTGAAATAAATGGAAAGTTCCTTGGAATACTTTGAAATACTCTAAAAGTTTTCAAATCCTCTAAAAAAATTTTTAACTACTTTAAATTATATAAATCTTTTGAAAATGTCTTTCATTTTTTTGAAATTATCTAAAACTCTCCTAATCCGTTAAAATCCTTCGAAACTGTTGAAACAAATACCTGAAAAATTCCCTAAAATATTTCGAGTTCTTTCAAATCACTTTTAAACTTTTTAGAACTCTTGAAAATTCCTTGCAATCGTTTAAAAGGTCCTAATGATTTAGTTAAAATATTTTTCAATTACTCGAAACATTTGAAAGCTTCCGAAAAAACCTTGTAATCTTTTAAGATACTCTAAAATATTTCAAATCCTTTTGAATAAATTAAATTACTAAAATCAGTTGAAAATTCCTTGAAATCTGTTAAAATATCCTAAAATATTTCAAAACCTTTAAAATCTTTTGGAATTTCAAATGCCTTGGATTCTTTTCAAATGCGCTAAAATATGCCCAGTCATGGCCTGCCTCAATTTGAAAATATTATGGTTTTCATGCTCAACTTTTCAACAGAGTTCCTATTTCGATTTTCAAATTTTTTTTCAATTCTATATTTTCTCAAATGCTTGGGAAAAAATATATATGGAGTCAGTGCCGTGCCTAGAAAAAAAGAAATTCCAAGTCGGATCTAACCAACACCCTTAAGGGCATGCTCTTCGGTGATCACGTGACCAAACCAGTCCTTGGTTCTTTGAAATTTTTTTTGGTGTTCACCATGTCCAAACGCAATGATATATCGATCTCAAAATTTGGAATACAGGAAATGGGACAATAAATTGCGTTTGTATATTTAGTTTGAGTAATAATTTTGAAAAAAATTATTTATGTAAAAAATAAATGTGTAATATTATTTTCATTTTTTTGGTGCTCACTACGTCCACACGGATTGAGATATCGTGTTCAGAATTTGAACGATTAAATAAAAAGCACTAAAGAACGTTTGTATACATCAATATGTTTATAATTTCAAAGAAATTGTATTGATAATTTAATAAAATAGGATATTACCACTCGAGTAGAGCACTTTGCAGGTAATGTTGGGTTTGATGCATTTCAGATTTTTTGATTCGCGTATGTTGATAACTGACACAAATTTTGGACTAAATCGTCGAAACATTTTAAAAAATCAATATAAACAATAACATTTGCACATTTTTTGCAAATCAAAAAATAAGTATCTGCACACACGTAACCTGTCATTATTTATGGAGCATTTTTAGCAATTTCTAGCGGAGAAAAAAAGAAGCTTTCAACGTCGGTAAAGTAGAGATCACATGACCAAGCTAGGTTATGAAATTTTACACATTATTTTTTACATGGATAATTTTCTTCAAAATTATTACTGAAACTAATTACACAAACGCAATTTATTGTCTCATTTCCTATATTCCAAATTTTGAGAGCGATATATCATTGCGTTTGGACATGGTGAACACCAAAAAAAATGTCATAACCAAGGACTGGTTTGATCACGTGATCACCGAAGAGCATGCCCTTAAGTAAACATCAAACTTCCAATATATCTTCATTATCAAAGTACAAGTTCAAAAAAATATTGTCATTTTATTAATTAGAAACCCTTCTTAATTTTCCGGCGAAGAAAATTCAAACACGCATAACTTCTTAAATTTTTTTTGCAAATCAAAAAAATACGTATCGCCTAATTTCCTCTACAGAACAACATATTTCGTTTCCGAGAGATTCTGCGACTTCGAATGTAGAACCCTGTCTGATTTGAAATTGATTCGGTCATATAATAATTTTAAAACAGTTATAAGCGTGAAAAACGTGAAAATTCGAAAATTTAGTAAAACGACGCGATAGTGTAGCATTTTTAATTCTATTGGAACAATAAGAAGGCCATATTGAGAAATTATTAAAGTGACTTAGTCTGTTTCCATTTTTGAAGTATTGCCTTCTGATTATTTGAACAAAGCTACTTTCCAACAGACTTCTGTTTTTTATTTTCAAAAGTCTTTTCGGTTGTATATTTTCCTTATTTTATATAGAAAACTGCAATTATTTAGCAAATTTTTGTAAAAATTATTTGCCTTGAATGAGCATCAGCTTCAATAAGTATAAAATTGAGTGCCTCAAGAAGGTCATTTTAATTGCATTTTTTTCCTTACGCAAAACATACTTTGAGTCACTAAACTTTGGGTCACTAAAGATTAGTAAAAATTTTCTAATTCCATTAGTCGAGATACCTCACAATTCAATAATAGAAATCAACTAATTGCTTGATACAATTAAATGAATTTACTTAGGACCGTATATAATAATTAAAAATTGGTTATTAACATGAAAAACGTGAAAAATGGAAAAGTTTAATAAAACGACGCGATGGTGTGACATTCTTGACATTGACACTTAAAATTACGCGAAGGATGCATGTATTGTATATGAACTCAGATACTATTTTTTCTAACAGTGGAGCCAAAAGGACGAATTTTTTAGAAAAAAGTTAAATTGTTAACAAAAAGTTCACTTTTTCTGCCATAGCAGATGAATTTTTGATCCAAAAGGACAAATTTGTATTAAAACTGTTGAATTTTCGACCAAAAATAATCACCTCAACAACATAGTTAAATTTCCAACCAAATAAAAAATAAATTTTCAAGCAAAAATGAACAAGTTAAATTTTCAGATAAAAAATTAATTTTTAACAACAAAAAGGCGAATTTGTACAATATTGTTAAATTGCGAAGCAAAGAGGTGAATCTTATAAATAAGATGAATTTTTAACAATGTAGTTCAACTTTCTACAAAGAAGTAAGATTTTTAACCAAAAAATATCAACTTTGATTTATATAGTTAATGTTTGAAACAAAAAAAAGGAATTTACCACCAAAAAGGAGCCTTATGAAAAGCCTCATAAATAAAATATATATTGAAAAATCTTTGGTTTGTAACGCTGTAAATTGCAAAAGATTCTTTGGATATCAATTTTAGATATTTGAAAGTTTTTATGATAAACAATATTATAGAATCATATTTTTTGAAAAAATATAGTTTTTGATCAAGTTACAATTTTTTGAAATAACAAATATGTCTTTTTTTTTAATCTGGTTAATAGATACTTATTTCAACATTTAAAAAAATGTTTTTCTACAAACTTTCTCATTTCGCTGAGAGAAAATTATCGTGAAATTAATTAATTAAAAAAAATACCACTTTTAATAATTCTAAATTTGTAATAATTGATTTAAGTGACTTAGGGATTAAGTTATGAATTTTATTGCACTCAATATTTTTTTTCAGTTTGAATTATAAAATTTTGATAAAATTATAGAGGCATTTGTTCCCCAAGAAATTTACCTTACAGACGTGAAAACTGTATAAAAAAATTTCTTCTGTGCTGGAGGGCTAAAAAAAAGCAAAATGGTCCTTACCCAGTTTTCCATCTCATAAATTTGAAAACTGCGTATATTTTACAAGATCACAAAAATATAGTAAGGACTTTTTCTGACAACTGGATAAGAAACAAGTAAAATTATTTTCTACACTACATGATAGAAAATGTAGTCAAAATTATAGAATTATGTGACCTAGGGTGGTCCAAAAACACTTTTTTTATATAGGGCAACGAGCCCCCCCCCCTTCATTTGATTCTAAATCCGAAAAAGAAATTTCCTATTTTTTTTTTAATTTTGATTTTAACAGTTGCCGGATTCGACAGGAATGTATAGAGGCTTGTTGAGAATTATCCAACGAACAATTTCATCTATCAGACATATGGGTTTGATAGCCTTAACACACCTCCATGGCGCCTTGAAAACTACCCTTAAAATCAAAAATATCAATTCTTCATGAAATCGATCTTTTGAGCATTTTATTGTCGTATTGTTTGCTAAAAATTATTTCTATTTGTCTATTAGAATATATATCAAAATTGTTTAATTAATTTTTGATCATTTAAACAAATTCCATTTGTTTATAAAATGTTTTTCATGTAATTTCATTTTCAAAAACATTTAGTTTGTTTAAAAAATATGTTTTCCACAAAATTTGTACATTTTTCTCTTCTGCTATTAATATTAAAACATCTGCTTGCTGAAAACAATGATTGTTTTATATTTCTGAATTCTTTCGACAATCGAATAATTGTTTAAACAAATTAGACTCATTGGAACAAATTTATTACAATTGTTATTAACAATTATTTGAATAATTCAATGCGTTTATTCAATACAAATGATCGAATTGACAACATTTTATTTATTTCTTTAAAAGGGGGAGGGGCGCTATTTTACTTATCGCAAATCTTGAAAAAATTCGAAAACCTTTGGTAGCACCTTCGAATGATTGAAAATCTTTGGAATCCTACGAAATCGCTCATCATTATCTTCCTCAAAGAATATTCAAATTGCATACCTATTCATAAAAATTATCCAAATCACGTCTTCTGCAGAGATAGTGAGTTCTGAAAACACAAGTTTTATCATTTAAAATAATATTTGCAGATGCTTCCTTAGTCGTACTTCAAAAATATTTTTCAATTAGGGATTTGCAGTATCGTTTTTTTTTACTCTTATTATTATTATTGTTAAAGCAAAGTTTTAAATTCTTGAAACAAAGATATAATTAGGAATGTACATTTTTAAACTCAAAGTTGACCAAGTGAAATGAAAAAAATAAACAACAAATCAAATTTTTACATTCGGAAACCTTCGGGCATTTTTCGTATAATTTTTTAGTAATCTCGCAAAGCCCGGTTGCAGATATTACTACAAAAAATTATCACTTCTTCATACTTACGATTTTCAAACAGTAAATAAGACTTTTTCTCAAGGTTAATACTAATTTTTGCTCGCTCAAGTTTATAATAATACATACAAAAATACCATCATCTCTTATTGTAGTAGGAATCCTTATAATAGTACCTCGATCATTCCTAAATTCTTAAATTTCATTTTAATTAAAGATATTGAATGAACCAAATATTGATATCAAAAGTCTCTCCGTCAAAACTAGATAGCTCCATATTCAAATAAATCCAATACCTTCTATTATAAATGATGAGAATGTAAAAAATAATAAACCGACACATGTGTTCGACAAGTTGCTGATTTTTCTTAGAGCTGACATACTTTGTAGAAAATACCAGGAAAAAAGAAACTTTCATATCATAGGCGTAACAAGTTTTAGTTTGTGCCAGAAAATAATTTTAAAAATTCGAAACATAATATTAGTTAGATTAATGATGGTGTTTTAAGCGATGTTGTTTGTCTGAGTGATATAAATTTATAATAATAATATAGGTATTTTTTTTCGACATACTTCAGATTTAATGAAAGGAGATTAGTTGTTGAATCCTTTATTGCACACTTTCAGTAGCCAACGTTTCGAAAACATATGTTTTCCTCATCAGGACAAAAACATTTTGAAGTTCATCAACATCTTAAAAATTTCTATAGATTCCTATTCCTCTTCTTCATTGCTTAAAAATCTTCATTTTCCAGTTAAATTTTGTTAAAAATTATTGATGAATAGAATATACAAAACAATCTAAAGTAATCAATAATTTTTAACAAAATTTAACTGGAAAATGAAGATTTTTAAGCAATGAAGAAGAGGAATAGGAATCTATAGAAATTTTTAAGATGTTGATGAACTTCAAAATGTTTTTGTCCTGATGAGGAAAACATATGTTTTCGAAACGTTGGCTACTGAAAGTGTGCAATAAAGGATTCAACAACTAATCTCCTTTCATTTGGTCTGAAGTATGTCGAAAAAAAATACCTATATTATTATTATAAATTTAAAAATTCAAAAAAATATATTTTCTTCATCGGGACAAGGAAAATAAGTATCAATATGCGTGCTCAAAGAAATACATTTTAGTTCCAATGTTTTTTTGCTCTTTGAAACAGAATTGATATAATTTAATTAATTGCTAATTAAATTTTTCAGATTCTATTAGCGGAAAGTGAGTCATTAAAGGTTGGTAGAAAATTACTTATTTTATTCGTCGAGACATTTTCTAATTCTACAGTGGAAACCTAATTTCTCGGTAAAAATTAAATTATTATAATTTCAAAACAGTTGCAAACATGGAAAACGTGAAAAATAAAAATGATCACATAAAGCGATGGTGTTGCATTCCTAATTCTATTGAAAAAATAACGCCACATTGAAAAAATTGTTAGCATGACCTATTCGGTTTTCATCTTCATAAAATTGCCTTCTGAATGTTCAAACAAAGTTTAGAACAATAAGAATTTTTTACAATCTTAAAGTTATTATAATGGATCAATATAAAATCAATATGGATCAATGTATTAATTGCATAGTTTTTTTCCTTATCCAAAAGGTAAGGTTTTTTTACGCTAATTATGATTTTTTGCAGTTCTTTTAAAGAAAATTGTTTCTGATACAAAAAATACTACTTTATACTGATAATTATATTTATACCTGAATTTTTTATAAAATTTATTATTGTTTTCAGCAATTTTCTCTTAGAATAGAGATAAAAAGTAGCACTTTTTTCAAAAATGTTCCACTTTTCAATTAGAGTGAAATAATAGTTAATTCAGGTTAACAAAAATAATTGTTTCAACAAGTAATTCTTATTGTTAATAATGTTCTCGTAGCCTAATGGTAAAAAGTTGCAGTTATGTTTTTCTCACCAAACAACTTCCAAATGAATCCTAAATTATAATAAATACATAGCTGCAGAAAAATATGGATGTTTAATATTTGTATTGATAATAACAACATTATGAACAAATATAAAAATTTAAGGCTTTCGATCGGGAGAATTTTTTTTTTTTTTTGCTCAATCATGTTGTAGCTCAATAGCTCAATTGTTTGCTCAATCATGTGATTTTACGTCTAAACAGGCGGTTTTTGAGTGATGATTATTTTAATGCATCTTGATAATGGTAATTCTCAATTCAGAGTATTATTATAAAATAAGAATAGAAAATTGAAACTTTTATGAACAAAATATATGAGAAAAATGTTTACCTTCAATGAATCTCATTGAATCAGGTGAGGTGTATCTTAAAGTTTATGAATTTTCCTAAATTCTTAGGCAAAGAGAATTATTATGTCTTCGGAATTAGGTCTTTCATAGTTGCCAATCGAAAATGCAGGTATTGCATAATAATTCCGGAATGAATATTAGGGTGGACCAAAAACAATTTTTTCGAATTTTCATGAATATCGCCCGGAAATTTGTTCAAATCCACACAAAAAGAAGTCAATTTTTTTTTTTTATTTAATCGAGTTGAAACTCAACATTTCTCTATACAATTAGCCATAGAATCCGAATGAAATATTACTTTTCAAATACCACCCCCATAAGTCTGTTTGATTGGGTCTCGAAAAAAACCCCATAAGTGAAAAAATTGGTTTTACGAGTTTTTGGCTCTAATTATGACTTCTTTGCGGTTTTTTAAATGCAGATTGTTTCTGATACGTAAAATTCCACTTTATACTGATAATTGTGTGTTTGCATACATTTTTGAAGCAATTTATTATTGTTTTTAGCAATTTTCTGTTATAATGGAGATAAAAAGTCAAGCTTTTTTTATTTTTCCACTCTTTGTCCAATTTTTAATTAGAGTAAGGTAACACTTAATGAGTGTAAAAAAATTGTTTAAACAATTTAATATTATTTTTAATGATATTCTCTTATAACAATGCTAACAAATTGCATTTTTTCAAAAAATTTTAACTGTTTGTCCAATTTTTAATTAGAGTTGGGTGATCAATTATTTCAAGTTAACAGAACTAATAGATTAAACAATTTATTATTGTTCCACATAATATTATCCGTAATAATGTTAGAAAGTTGCGGTTTCGTCTTCATACAGAGTTTGGTAATATTTATTGAAATTTAACAAACATAATTCTTGAAACATGTTATTATGTATTGTCAAAAACTATCTTCTATAATAATGATAGATATATTCTTTTTTTTTTAATTTTCCACTTTTGGCCAACTTTTCATCTACTAAGTACAGTAATAATTAGTCCAAGTTAAAAAAAATAATTCTTTGAACAATACACGGTTGTTTATAATTATTTTAACTTTTTGTCAACTTTTTATTCAGTGAGTTAATAAGTCATGCAAGTTAAGATCAAATAATAAATAATAATACTTAATGTTATTTGTTCATAACTAATAAGGCAAATCAAAGTTAAACTATCTAAGAAAAGATAGTGATAAACAATAATAATTTGTTGGAACAATTATTTTCGCTAAATTTCATTAATTATTATGTCACTTCAAGTGAAAAATATACAAATAGTTTCAAATTTCAGAAAAAACCGCAACTTTCTACCCTGACGCAAAGAAAATATTATTAAAAATAATGATAAATTGCTTAAACAATTATTTTCATTCACTCGAATTAATTATTACTTCAGTCTAATTGAAAAGTGGATAAAAAGTTAATTTCAGAAAAAACTGCAACTATTTAGTATTAATATAAAAGAAGATAGCTCTGAAGAATAATAATTTGTTTAAACATTTATTTTTGATAAATTGCATTGAGTGATAACTCACTTCAAGTGAAAAATGAACAAAAAGTTGAAAATTTCAGAAAAAAACCCGCAATTTGTAGCATAATTCAGAGCGAATCTTATCAACATTGATAAAAAATTGTTTGAAGGATTATGTTTGTTAACAATAATTAACTTTTACTGCACTCAAATTGAAAATTGGACAAAAAATTGCACATTTTTGAAAAAACCGCGACTTTCCATCTCTATTCTCAAGAGAAAATTGCTAAAAACAATCATAAATTGTTTTAACAATTTATGCAAACTTCCAATTATTGGTATGAAGTAGTATTTTATGTATTAGAAACAATTTGAATTAAAAACGCGCAAAAAAATCAAAATTAGCACGAAAAACTCGCCAATCCCATTTTTCCACTTATGGGTTTTTTTGGGACCCTATAAAAGAGACTTATGGGGTCGGTATTTGAGAACGAATATTTTATTCGTATTGTATGGCTACTTGTAAAGAGAAATGCCGAGTTAAAACCCGATTTAGCTAATATTGACGATTCTGACAAAAATTTACAAAAGCGTATTTTTTCCTATGTGAAATACGTATTTAACTTCATGGGGCTTGCACCACCTCTAAACATCATATATTTTTTTTTAAACAAAAAATGGATTCATTTTTGTGTGGATTCGAACAAATAACCTGGCGATATGCATAAAAGTTCGAAAAAAAATTTTGCAATGCATTTTTGGACCACCCTAGTGAATATACTTAAGTTGGATGTTATTGACATTCAATAATTTAAAATAATGTATGTGCATTATAAGTATATTACTATTTTTTATAATCAATTAAAATTTGTTAATAATTAATATCTGTTTACCACGCTAGGCGCTTAATTTATATTTTCTTTTACAAAATCTAAAATTGCCATGAATGACTGTTTATTTCAAATATTGTTAATAACAATAACACCTGCTAGTTGGTGCCACACTTTCTTGATGAAATATAACCACTGAGATAGCTGCAGCATGATTTAGCAGAAAAAATAATTTTTTCCTCATGTGAGGAATGCTCCTTTTTTTATTTGTTTATAATATTGTTATTATCAATACAAATATTTCATGCTTACATTTTTCTGCAGCTATGTATTATAATTAGGAATAAACTGGACATTTGCTTGATTTGAAAGACATTACTTCGAGAAAAAAAAAAAAACAATTCGTTTATTAGAATATTTATAATAATGTTAATTGTTAACAAATTGTTATTTTCTACTCTAAATACCACTCTCACGAAATATTTAGGCATTTTTAATTAAGATGAAGTTTTTTCTTGCGTTTGAGCACCTTACAAAAATAATTCTTTATATAAATTGCATCTGCAATAATTCTGATGGATAGCGACTTCCCTTCAAGTCTTTTCTCCGGAGGAAACAAATAATATTCCTAAAATGTTTAATTTTGATTTTCTGTTTGTTTGTTTAAATAATAAATTCCACAGGGTACAATTAAGAAATCTGACCTGAAGTCGTTCTGCAAGATCTAATCCTGAGAATTTGTAAAAAAATACATCGAAATCGGTCAAGAATTTGTGGGCTGTAGTGGAGTGTGAACAGTATATTCCCGATTCCTCCCAGTGACAGTGAACCAATGCAATCCAAATTAATTAAAAATAATTTGTTGCCTCTTCATACCAAAATTGGTAAAACTTTACTTATTATTAGTAAAATTTTACAGATTTGATTAGCGAAAAGTGGGTCACTAAAGATTAGTACAAAATTACCAATTCGATTATTCAATATATTTCCTAATGCAATAATGAAAAACATCTAATTTCTTAGTAAAAATGTATAAATCTCTTTAGGACTGTATATAGTGATTAAAAAAAGGTGTTCAAAATGGACAAAAAATTCTATAGAAAATTGCAATTATTTAGCAAACTTTGTCAACATTATTTGCCGTGTATAATCATCAGCTTGTATCCGTATACAATTGAGTGCCTAAAGAAGGTTATTTTTATTGCATAGTTTTTTCCCTCATCCAAAATATACTTTTATGTTTCTCTAAATCAAAAGTGGTAAAAATGTAAATAATTTTCTGTAAAATTTCACAGATTCGTTTAGCGAAAAGTGAGCCATCAAAAATTAGTAGAAAATTAATAATTCGATTAGTTGCGATATTTCCTAATTCAGTTGCGAAAAGAAACTGATTGCTTGATGCAAATGAATAAATTTTCTTGGGACCATATGATATTTTAAAAAAAGTTCTAAAAATGTAAAACGTGAAAATAGAAAAGTTAGTCATACCAAATCATATCATAAAAAGTAGGTCATATTGTGACATTGAAAACGTCATAGCCTGCCTCAATTTGAAAGTATTATGGTTTTCATGCTCAACTTTTCTACAGAGTTCCGATTTCGATTTTCAAATTTTTTTTCGATTCTATATTTTCCAGATTTTCCCCGTTTCCAAATCCAAAGTATTTTAATAAGTTCCTGGATCCCCGTTTCCAACCCCAAAGTATTTTAATAAAAACCTGGATCAAACTGTTTAAATCTCTTGAATTGCCTTGGAATCTTTTTTTAAAAACTCTAAAATATTTTAAATTCTCTGAAATAAAATCAAATGGGAATTCCTTGGAATTCTTTATAACACCTTGAAATATTTCTAGTTATTTGAAATCTTTGGAAATTGCTTGAAATTTTCTGAAGCTTTTGGAAATTCCTTGAAACTTTTATGAATACGCTATGATCTTCAAATTTTTTTTAAATCCTTCCAAATTACAAAATAATTAAATTTTTGAAGAAATAGTAGAATCTTCAGTCAAAAGATATTAATTGTGAACCAAAAATATAATGGTAGACTTAACAATTGAAAAGAATTAACTTTCATTACGGAAGAAATTAACTTATAAGAGTTTAACCTTTGCGACTTTGATGAGGAAGTATAACATTTCATTCGATTAGATAAAATTTTTTTTTCAGGGATTTCCTTTTTTTTAAGGATCAAAAATTTCCAAGTGCACATAGAATTTTTAAAACTGTGATTTTTGAATCACCCTAATGCGAGCTGTTGTGAAATGAATACAATTGTTTTAAGTTTTTAAAAATTATTCAATATTCACAAAATGAACATCGGAAAACTACACTCTCTTCGAATACTTAAACACATTATAACTTAAATTTGAAGAATTTGAAAAAGAAGCTAATAATAAAGAAGAAGAAGAATGAACAGGAATTTAGGTATATTCTATCTGCCTGCATACTGCCAATCAATGGCCAGGTGGTTTCTACTGGCATGTATAGTTTGATAATTCAGCATTAGGGTCGTCACGAGCTGAAAGTAAAAAAATGTTTCATTATTCAATACCAGTATTTTGAACTATACTTCAATGCTGATATTCTTATTTTAATTCATCAAAACTTTCTCTATTCTAGTGAAATAATCTGTTTTTTTCGAAAACGTCTGTTCAAATCCGGCCCGTAGTGAAATTTTGAGAATTACACAATCACCGTCGGAAATTGTCGGTACGACCAGCGAAATTAATTAAAAATCGCTACTGACTTTGAAACGTGATTACTCGTTCAAAAAAGGAGCTAGGAACTTTTTTAGAAACACGTTTGAAAGATTATTAAATTTCGCGTCGAATCACCTTTAGAACAGATATTTTTGACTTTTTGAAGATAATATACCACGTGAAAAGTTTAAAAAAAATGCAAGAATTTCTCGAATTTTGTGCCTTGACTTTAACTTGTTGCATGACCTAGAAAAGACGTTTAAGAAATCTGAAATGCATACTACACATTCTCTGAAGTCTTATCTTTTATTTGAGCAAATAACACAAGTTGAAGTCAAGGTACGGAATTTGAGAAATTCTTGTATTTTTTTTAAACTTTTCACGTTGTCTATTATCTTCAAAAGTTTGAAAATATCTCTATTCGAGGAACTCTACGCGAAATTGAATAAGCTTTACAACAGTTTTTTAAAAAGTTCCTTGCTCTTTTTTTTGAAAGTGTAATCATCGACAATTTCGGACGGTAGTGTACTCTTATCATTAATTCAAGTAGAGTAAAAACACCAAACCCGAGTCGAAATTTAGGCCCTACTTTCAACCTATAACTCCTACCTTAGTAGGCGCTGCAGCAGCAAAGTAGGTTCAAAATAAGCAGCGATTTCAATTCAATTTAGACCCTACTTTGACGCTAAAAATGTCCGAAATCGGCCGTATTTCCAGGTTTAGCGTCAAAGTAGGGTCTAAATTAGAACCTACCTTGGTGCTCTAGCCCCTACACTGGCAATAATAATAATAATAATAATAAGCGTAGGGATGTGGCGACCCCATCGCCCGAGAGCTCC
>CAKNYM010028352.1:0-12031 GCA_932195095.1 Andricus curvator | reverse complement strand
ATAGGTGTGATTTACCGCGGTGCTACTGGGGGCTATTGACATTTTGTTGGATGGCAGTTGCTCTTAGTGGGACCCTGCGGTGGTTGTTTAACTTTTTTTTTAAATTATATATATGGGCGTTTCCACGGAAACTTAACTTAACTTAACTTAAAATACAAGTTATGTTGCATAGAAATTTACAGACAGACTCCCTGAAATGGAAACGAAAGCTTACAGTCATTACAGAAACCTTCCTAAGAAGATAGAACATATAATAGTTGGAAAAAATCCCTAAAATATATCTGTGTAATATTTGTCACCAGTTGCAAATTGAATGCTTTGCATGCTCACAGATTTTCTGCGCAATGTTTGAAAATTCTGAGAAAAATCAGGTTAGTTCAGTGGACCATAGGCTACTAAAATATCATGGGTTTCACATTGTGCTTTAATTTTTAACTCAGCAAAAAAATCTGAAAGCCGTGTCACCGCTTTTACAATTTAAATGTCCGCTCCAAGGCTTGTAGTTGTGGAAAGTGCGCGCAACTACCCAGGTCAAAAATATTTCGATTTTCTATTAGATTCAGGTGGCCAGCAGTCACAATATGACGGAAAAAGGTGTGCTTCGAAAATTATCGAAGTATCACGTATTCAAATATCGAAAATTTTGAATTCGGCGAAAAAATGTCCACTCCACAACGTACTCCACTCCAAGAATATTTGAAGCACACTTTTCTATGCTTACGGAAATTAAACAGTATTTTGGGCCGAAGAAGTTTACCATGGATAAAGTTAAAATCGCAGTGCGCGCAAAAGTTATATCCAATTTAAGGCTAAATAGTCCACTCCAAATTTTCAGCGAAAATGTCCACTCCAGGGCCAGCAGCTGTAAAAATCGCGCGCATCAAGATAGGATTTAATTTTTTGCTGATTTTTCTGTATTTCGGTGGCCAACAAACTTCCTCGCAAGGAATATTATGTGCCTCAAAAATCATGTACATTTCATACAAATCAAAGTTAACATATGTATATAAATGGATTTTCATCAAAAGTTACATATCAACAAAAAATTTTTGTTCTACAAAAAAGTTCCATTTTATTGAAAAGAATAACTTTTGTTTGAAACTTTTTCTCACAATAGAAAAAGAATCATTGGCAATATAGATTAACTTTTACTTTCCGGTGCTATCTCGCAATATTTCGTTTTAAGAATAATAAATAAGATAATATATTTTCTTCGAACTATTTAATTTGCGAACTGTTATATTCTAAATGGTCAGGATATAATTTCAGTGTTGGAAAAACAACCGCCCTTGATTTAAAATAAAACATAAAGTATGATGACTTAAAATTTATTAAATAAAGTTTCGAATTTTTCAAATAATGTCCCCACTATTTCTTTGCAGGCACTCGTTATATATTTTTAATCAAGAAGATAGTAATTTACACACTACTGGAAAACATCCTGAGAATTTAAAAAGAAGAAAAAACCCTCCTTGGTCTTCCATTCCTAAAATATTACTCATTCAATTAAGCTTATGAACATACTAAGTTCAATATTTTCTACAAACTGCGCGCATGCTCAAAAATATTGACCATGATAAAATATGTGTTTCTATATGTATTTAGAATGTAGAAAAAAAGTTTGAAATTTGTGCCTTAAGATTTGTTTTGGAACTTTTTTTTTGAAGAAAATGACACTTTCCGTGGAAATGCCTATATATATAGTTAAAAGTTTGTCATAAGAACAAACGCAGGATTTCACCGGGAGCGGGTGCTAATCTGAAAAATTGCACCCGCTCCCAGCGAAATCGCGGTAAAATTTGAGCTGTAAGCACGTCTCACGTCCGTGAGATAGGTGGTTACAGTCTGCGACGAACTCAATACGATGGTCCGGCAAAAGTCTCGTGCACCCTGAGGACACGGAGCGACCCAAGGACGACCGCCTTCTGCATTTTCCCCGCAAGTGTCTCAGCATTTTTTTGACACGCAGGGATGCTTTTCAGGCTATTAACCAGTGAAACCTTGGCACTTCCAAGAGCGCCGATGATCAAGACGATTAGCTTAACAGAATATTCCGGGTATAACCGTCGCAACTCCCTTATAAGGTCTTTATACCTCTCTTTCTTTTCTTTCTCCTTGGCTGTGACGTTTTTGTCAGCTGGTGCCGAAAATTCGATAACGAACATGGTTCGTTTCTCGAAGTCAAGGAGAACTATGTCAGGCCTCGAGTGCGCAACAGAAACAATTGTCGAGAATGTGAAGTTCCAGTATATGCGGCACTTCTCATTTTCGACAATTGACTCTATTTCTCTAGGAGCGTTTAGCGGAGAGGTATTTGGGCTAATGCCATAAGAGTGACAGAGATGGTAATAAAGCACTCTTAGTGCCGCATTGTGCCTTTGGATGTAGGTCGTTCCCGCATGAGTTGGACAACTAGATAGTATGTGTCCTAGATGCTCGGGGTGTGCATGACACGCTCTGCAACTATCATCGGGAATGTCTTGGCTCAAAATGTGGCGACGGTATGCTAGAGTGGAAATGACACCGTCTTGACATGCCAAAATGAAGCCCTCCGTGCCCGACTTCAATCCGGGTGATCTAAGGAAAGCAAACGTTAGCTCATACGACATCGACTGATCTTCCACATTTCTGTGGAAGATGCCGTGCATCCTCTTGTCGAGGAGCTGTTCGTGGAAGTTTTTCTCCTGTGCTTTCTTAATCCGGGCCTTCAGGAGTGAGTATTCAAGATGGATAAGATTTGATGCATTTTGCTCACCCCTAATATTGAAGTCAAGGCCGAGTGTTTCAGCAGCCTCCTCCGCTGCTTTGTACAGAAACGCCCCTTTTCCCACTTCTTCGTGTTTCCTGACCATTTTAAGAAGAGGGTCTTGTCCATTTGCAACTATATGTGCTGTACCCAGAATGAGTCTGTTGTGAAGACATTCAAGATTCAGTATTCCGCGACCACCTAGGCGGCGTGAGATGCAAAGTCGCGGAACAGAAGACTTAAGGTGCATGCTCTTGTTCATGTGCAAAACCTTTCGCGTCCCGATATCAAGGGATCTGAGCTCGTCCTTCGTCCATGGAACCACTCCAAATGAATAGAGTACTACCGGGACGGCAAGCATGTTCGTTGCAGATACTTTGTTTCTCGCCGACAGTTCGGAAGACCAAATCTGCCGGATGAGACGTTTGTATCTGCATCGGAGAGTATCCTTTATAGATGTCGCGTCCTGAATGCGGCTTTATGGCACGCCCAGGTATGTATAGGTCTCTCCAGCGCAAAGGTGTCGTATAGCGCTTCTGTCAACGAGCTCAGGATCTTCGGGGATGCCATTAAGTTTTCCTTTCTTCAAATTAACCTTGGCGCATTTCTCTAACCCGAATTCCATTCCAATCTCTTGAGTGTACTCTTTGACAATTTTCAGAGCTAGATGTAGTTTCTCTTGATTCCTAGCATAGATCTTAAGATCATCCATGTAAAATACATGAGTGACCTTATGCTTTCGGTTTCCAGTTTTTCCGCAGAGATACCCTTCGGAATGGCGATGTGCGAGAGATAGTGGCAATAATGTGAGGCAAAAGAGGAGAGGGCTCATGGTGTCGCCCTGAAATACACCTCTCTGAAAGGTGATACTGTTAGTGATCACACGATGTTTTCCAGATGAGATAGTAAATCTGGTTTTCCAAAGCGGCATTAATGTCTCTATGCACCTCACGATGTGTGGATGAACCTTTAGGCTTTCCAACAGACAGATGATAAGTCTATGGGAGGTTGAATCGAAAGCTTTCCGGTAATCAATCCAGGCAATCGATAGAAATCGCTGATAGTATGCTGCGTCTTTACAGACACATCTATCGATGAGCAAGTTCTCCCGACATCCCGCTACGCCTTTCTTTGAGCCACGTTGTTCATACATCTCTCGCCATACAGGTCTAATTGTCCGAACAATCCTATCATTTAGGATAGCTGTGAAGATCTTATACAGTGTGTTCAGACAAGTTATTGGCCTGTAATTCTTAGAGTCAGCTAAGTTGCCCGTCTTCGGCAGGAGCACTGTGCGCCCTTCCACCAACCACCCCGGAATAGGCTTTTCCGACTTTAGATATGAGGTAAAAAATATGGGCCAGATGCTGGTGGGTTGAAGGAAACTTCTTCCACCAGAAGGTCTTGATGCCATCTGGTCCCGGAGCGGAATAGTTCTTCATGCCTCTTAATACGTTTTTCACCTCCTCGGTAGTGATAGGTGGGCATTCCTCCTCAGCTGTGATGAGGGCATTGCACAGCTCCTTGAAGCTGTTTATGCTCTTTGAGCCTTCTTTAAGTTGATGTTGGACTTCGTAGACTTCTCTCCAAAATGCTTCGACCTCCTCTGGTTTGGGCGGATGGTCGACAGTAACTGGAGGGTCTTGGAAGAGTCGAGATGGGTCAGACGAAAACTGTTGATTTTCTCTGACCCACCTCTCTCTCCGCTCTAGACTTCTCCTAGCGTCAGATGTTACTCGTATTCTGTCAACAATATGCTGCCTGATGGTCAGTAGCTTTGACTTGTTGATTGTGTGATGACGGATCCGCAGTTCGCGCGTGAACTGTCGAACCTTGGCAGTGAAAGTCCTGCCAGATGTTATGTAGTCAATCACACACTGAATGCGGGACGCGTACTGTCTTGTCCAGCCTATCTTTGTGCTAAGTTGATGCATTCGTCTTTTGGTCTTATGATCAACCGTTGGTTTTGTTTTACGGTTTTCATCTGCCAAAGTTCTCGCTGCATTGTACTCACTACAATTGATAGTCCAGAGGTCGGATTCTTCGGAAAAATCTCCACGAAGCTCATTATCCAGTTCAGTCAGATCTTTGGGCTTGGGAGAAACCTGAATGTTGATGTTTCTCCGGGTCTTGAAGCTTCGTTCTCCCTCTATTGGATGCCTGTTCGAGGCTGGTCTCTATGTCGCCTCTCTTTCTCTGTTGCCGGCTTGTTCTGGCTGCGGTTGTGTAGGCGCTCCGCTTATATACCCCTTTTCCGGAGGTCCTCGGCACGGTTTCGCAGCCGTTTTTGCGAAAAATCCGAGAGCTCTGGGTGTTTCTCGCACCACAGAGCATGCAGTCGCGCCATGTAACCTTTTCGTTCAGGGGCCATACTGGTATCAGAGCACTCCAGCAGGTCGTCCCTGAGTCGATCCGTCCACTCAAAAGTAACGAGATTCCGCCGGTCAATCGCATTGACTCCGTCTTGATTGGCTCCCGCGACTCTAGGGTAGTCGGCATTCTTGTCCGACCCATTGTCGGGAGCCCTGCGCGTTCGATTGTTTTGAACCGCACTTCCTACAACTATGTTTGGTGTTGTCATTGTTGTTCCCACGAGCAGCTAGGGAAAAGGGTTAGTCCATCCTTGTAGAGCCCCGCGTGCAAGGATAAGGCTGATACTCTGAGAGGTCGCCCGGTATCCCAGAGTCACCATTTGAGACACCACACCCAGGTGCCATTCAGCTTTCGGCACGGTTGTTACGCCTCCGCTTGGGGGTTATTCCTTCGGGACCATCCCTGGACAATTGTCCGCGAATGCTTATTAATTATTGTAACCATATTCAGCAGAAACCCTTGGTACAGGGACCCTCTATCCGCAACCCAAGGACGCGTCCGGTGGCTTTGTCATAGGCCCTTCGGTATATATTTGCGGTATTTACAGTCGCAACAAGTTTCGAGGTTAAAAAGTAGCACCAGAGATAAGATGGGAGATTGCTCATGCTATGTATTTGGTTTCGACTGACTTACCGCAACGCGCCCTGTGTGTCTTAGCCTTTTGGGAACTAAAATTAAAGGTTCAAAAGCACGCCCTGTATGCCTAATTGTTTGCGTTCGGGAACTAAAATAAAAGGTGACTTACCTGCCAGCCGCCTACTACACACTTGGTTAAACAGGGTACAATTTGATAAAGTAGGCAGAGAAGATCGGAGTTGGTAAATCTGATATGATGAAAGCCAGAGGTAAGCAACGTGTTGAAAAATTTTAAAGATAAATTTAATTATTTTAATTAGAAAAAAAAGAAAAACTATCTAGTGTGAAAACTTGTTTGCTTAGTAACATATACCTCTTTCCTCATATGGTACAATTTGGAATTAAATGAATGCATGAATGTATTTATTCTCTCCCTTTTACGGATTTGAGGACCTCCGCTCCCTTTACAGTACGTTACAAAACCACTTTTACTACCTTAATAATACTTACTACCTAAATAATAATATTCTACTTATATTATCTTGCTATCGCTTTGTCTTAACAAAATTATTCTCGAGATTTGCTGACTATTGAGTTTCCTGGGCTTCTGTTTCCTCTTACCATTTCCGTTACCATGCTTTTAAAGTTTTCTTCACTTTACTGTCCTTGTATAGGACAGCGATTGGCCTTTCCTCTCATTTCTTCCAGTCTCATCATCCAGCTTGCCCCTTGTCCACTTCCATCCAAGATACACCTTATCCTGCCATCCACACTCTCACCACCTGTTTCCTCCCCCGCAAATCTCTCTAAAACATGCCCCCATGATTCTATCTCGTAATAACAGACTCTACATCTTTTTTCCTCTTCATCCATCCAGTACCTACACTCTCTCATTCCTTCTCCCATCCTGAATCGTATAACGTGGTTCCATTTACTCTCCTTTTTAATCCTTCTTAAATATTCTGATTCTCCTTCAGCCTTCACTACCTTATACCACCTGTTATACTTAGATTCCACTATTTTTCTTCATCTTTCCTCCCCCTCCTTAATTATCAGTTCATTCTCTAACTCTTGCCATACTCTGACATCTGCTCTTATATCGCATTCTCTCCTCCTCTGTCGTCTCTCTTCCTCCCACCTTGAGCCTTCTGTGTTACCCCTAGTCTCTTTGTTTACTACTTCCCGTAGACAAGCTTGTGCTCTCCTGCTTCCCTCTCCCCTCTTTAGTTTCTCCTCAAAGTTCCATGCTCTCTTCATTTGTCTAATAACCATTTTACCTCTACTTAATTCCTCCCTCAACATATATCCTGGACCGCTCCAGCTCACTCCCATTACCCATCTCAAGAATCTCTCCTGCATACTTTCCAACCTCTTGTGTTCCTTCCATCCCCAGATCTCCACTCCGTAACTTAGGACTGACCACATCAACGCATCAAACATCCACAGTCTCATCTTCCAGTCATCTCTAAACCTTCTCTTCCCTATGCCCCACACCTGCCCCGTTACTTTAGTCGCACATTCTATCCTTCTCCTCACCTGTAGTTCAAACCCTCCTTTTGACTCGAACCAGAAGCCTAGATAACTAAATTCCTCGACCTGTTCCACTTTCTCCCCGTACATCGTCCATTCATATTCTACCTTTGTGCTTCTCTACCTACAAATCATCACCTTCATCTTATTTACATTTACCGTTAAGTCTTTAATTCTCACATACGTCTCAAACAGTCTTATGAGACTCATCCCTCTCTCGTCATCCGCTAATAAGACTATATATCCCCCCTCTTCCTTTCTTCTACAGTTTCTCCTCTAGATCTGCCAACAAGATACTGAATAGTAGTGGGCTCAGTGGGGCCTGAGCCCCCTTCCACTCCAAAAAATCTCCCCTTTTTGTATCTCAATCCTCACTCTTATCTTAGTCTCTTCGAATACCTCTTTTATGCTCTCGACCAACCCTTCATCCACCCCCTCTCTTTCATAACCTGCCATAACACCTTCCTGTTTAACGAGTCAAATGCCGCTTTAAAGTCTACAAATAAGGCCGTGAACTTCCCTTTCTTCCTCCCTAAGTTCCTATTCACTAGATAATTCAATACGTAGATGTTGTCTACTATTCCCTTCCCTTTCCTGAAGCCCGTCTGATTGTGTGGAATAAACCCTTTCTCTTCCACCTCCCTTTCTAGTCTCTTTCTGAGAATCTCCGTATATATTTTTTATCCCACCGACATAAGTGTGAGTCCCCTATACTCCTCAACCTTCTTGCCCTCTCCTTTCTAAATTATCGGCACCACCAACCCTATCCTCCAAACCTCAAAGCCTCGTTCTCAATATCGTCCTCACCAGTTACCTTGTTTTTTCTAAGCCTCCCTATCGCTCTATTCAATTCCTCCCTACTTATCCCGTTATTGCTATGATCTTCTTCTATTATCTTCCTCTTTTCACCTAATTCTCGCATGCCTGATTGATTTTTCCACCTCTTCCATATACCTACTTTTCTCCAACTGCCTTTTATCACTTAACAATCTTTCATGTTCTATCTTTCTCCTAGTATATTCCTGTTTCCCTATCTCCCCTTTTCTCCACTTTTTTACATTTTCCTTCATTCTATCTTTACTCTCCTTACATTCTGCGTTCCACCATCCCCTCTTCATTCCTTCCTTCTCTTCCCTTGGCCTTACCTCTTCTTTTATCCTTTCTGTTACTTCTTTTAGCTTTTCAAGGCGCGCGTCCACGTCTTCCCCTTCCAGTCCCCTAATCTCCTCGTTCTCTATTCTTTCTTTAAATTCTCTCAATTTATCCTCCCCCCATCTACCCATTTTTACATTCCTTTCGCCAGTTCTTTCCCTTTTTTCGCTATGCCGCTTCCATCCTGAACATTTCAATGTCGCTATTAGCGGGAAGTGTTCTGAGCCTATTTCATTACCTACTTCCACTTTATCCATTCTTTTCCTTATTCTTTCTTCTGATAGAATGTAATCTATCACTGTCTCCCCTTTACCTATAAAAGTCACTTCCCCTTCTTCATCTACCCTTATATTTCCGTTGCAGATAAACCACCCCTCCTCTCCTAATATATTCAAAAAAGTTTGACCCTCCCGATCTATCTCCCTGTGCTTGGAATTTCTTCGAAAAGTTTCGCTTTCTTCATCCTATATCTCCCCCCCCCCAACTCTCCTGTCCACGCGTTTAAGTCTCCTCCCATCAAGACCAACTCTTCATTACTTCCCTCCACCCATTCCCTAAATACTCTCCATCCTTCCTCTTCTCCTCTCCTTGTATACAGACAAACGATCGCCACCCTCTCTTTTCCTACCTTTATTCTTCTCACTATCACGCCCTCCAGCTTTTTTCTTCTCGCTCTTCCACTCTTTCGTTTCCCATCAGCTCCTTTTTAACCCCTAACACCATGCCTCCCATCGCTCTTCCCTTCTCATGTTCTTTCCTCGCTTCTTGCAGTGTCCACACATACCCCTTCGGCAACTTTCGTTTCAAGCCCTTCCAATCCTTTTCATCTACCCACGTTTCACTCAGCATTACCACGTCCCATTTTCCAATAGCCTCCCAGAACCCCTCGTTCTTGTTTTTTAGCCCTGAAACATTCCAGAAAGCCACACTCACTCCTCTCTTTTTGTCCTTCCCCCTCCTCGTTTCCGTGCTCCTTCATTTACCCTTCTCCCAAGTATTGATCCCTCTACTCTTAGCTCTTCTCTCTCTTCGTCCCAGATCCACTTCATCCCATTCACCCACAACCTGTCTCACCCTATCCAAACATTAGGCCCGCTGCTCCTCTCTATCCATGCTCTCCGTTCGATCATTCACTTCCTCTTTCTCTCTCTCCATGTCAAGTCCTCTTCAATTCTTTCATTCCTACCCCTTAGTACCCTTTTCCTCCCCATAATTTCTCTCTTCTCATCGCTTCCCACTTTTACTATGAGCACACCTATTTTCCCTTCTGTCGTTCTCCCCAGTACCTTCACCGCCTCCACTCTCACCTGAGCCCCAATGTCATTCATCAGCTTCTCCTCTTCTTCCTTTCCCGAGTCGCTTTCTACTGTCATTTATTTAATTACTATGTTTCGCTTTCTTTTCTCTCTCTCTTCTCCCTCTAGTCTTACTTATATTTCATTCAGCCGTCTGCGCATTCTATCATTTTCTTCCTGCAATTTCTTATCATCCCCCTTGACTACGTCTCCTACTCCCACCTCTTCCTTTTTTTCACTCCCGCATTCTAGTTTCCTGACCCTCTACTCAAGCGAACTCATTTCAGTTCTCCTTTCTTTCTCAATCTCTATCTGTTTACTCTCTATACTATCCAGTTTCCTAAATACCTCCTCTTTCTCGGCCTTCCATAGAGCATCCCACTCCTCCCATTTCTTTCTCATTTTTTTCACTTCCTCCCTGACTTCCTCCCTATGCGTCCTCGCTCTGTCAAAGCCTTTGCAGGTTTCCTCTCTGAGGCCTCTGATGAGTTTCTCGAGGCCTTCTAGACTACTCCCCCCTGACCTCCTTTCAGGTGGTGTTCTTAGTCTCTAACCCATTTATTATCCTCCGACTTCTCCCCTTTGCTACTCGTGGTCGCTGGTTGTGGCCACTTATTAAAAAAAACCTTCGCGTTCGTACTATTCAAGCTGTTCGCTCTTTGTGGCCTTTGCAGGTTCGTCGGATATTCGCGCTCGCCTCATTCTCTTGCCTACATTCGCTGTTAATTCTCGACCCTGTCTCTGTATCCGTCTCCTGCTGACCTCTCTCTATCCTTCCTGGACTTCGTGTGACCGGCATTCTGCCACGTATTCTTTCCTACATCACGTTTTCTTTTCCCTCGCTTTCAATCCCCCATGCACATCCTTCAATCTAGATCTGAAGCCACCGCTCTAACAAATCACTCAAAATCTCTCACACTATAACTCATCACTTTTAAACAACTGTCTCTTCTCATTCATCCAAGCGTTCCTAACCTCAAAATCCTTCTCTTCTACTTTTGACAATTATATATCATTCACCACCCTTCTACCAACCCCTTCACTCTCACTTTTCCTTAGCCATTAAACACTCTACTCACCACCCTTTCTCCTCTCAAACTCCCTCTTCCCCTTCACCAGAGCCAAAAAGTTAGCACCACAAAAAATCACCAACAATCGCGATCGGTACCGGAAACGGAAGCCGGAATTAAATGAATGATATTTCTAATTAATAAAATATAATTACAACTTGAATTCTTTTTGTCTCGTGTATACATTATTTAACTTTTCTGTCAAATTCTCTCCATAAAGAAATTATAATACATCAATAAAAATTAATATAAATCAGAATTTTTAAGGAAAAACCTTATTTAATCGACTTCTTCCAGACCATTTATTAAAATTATTGTACACAAAAATGACGTTTCGGAATCATACCGATTCCCTCATCAGATTATCTGTTATAAAAATTGAATAATTAGATACATGTAAAGTTATTTAAGAAATTATATAAACATAAATAACGGAATGGTAAATTATAATACCTTTAATATTTTGCAGATAGTCGGTTAATATTTTAAAATATAAATAGTAGGTGAAATCGGGCATCTATAGAATCTATAGAGGTGACAGAGTATGCACCCTCCGTCTCCATCTTGAGGTATGAGCATTCGTTATATTGAGAAAATTATCTGGATAATGATGCCTTGGAGCATGCGCAGTAAACTTTCCAAAGGACATAGGCGTAAGTACTATCAAAACTATATCATAAATAAGTGATTGATTAATAATAATTGAACAATCGAAGTATGAAATTCGAAGTTGTATATAAATTGACAGATGAAGTTAGATAAAAATAGTCAGACTCGTAGATACAAGTGGACTTAACATAGTGAATCTAAGATCATGTTATATGATTCGTTGAAAAAGTCTAAATCAGTTATTTTGTTGAGACAGTTTTCGCCTTCTTTTTTAATGAAAACCATTTCAGCAAAGGCACGTTTGTACTCATTAGGTTCAATATGTAGGATTTCAACCGAGGGGCGTCTCACTCAAAAAATCACGGCTTATTCCGTCAGAAATCAGAGGGCAATCTGTAAGGATTCCGGTAAGGCAATGTATGCCGTAAAAAGCAAAGTAGGAAATCAGCAGTGAATGTACGAATTCGTGAAATAATCGTTTGAAAACGGAAAATCCGTACGAGTCCGATGGTTTTTGCTGAAATCGTTAAGTATTCGTAGCAGTCCGTAAGGACTTCGAGTGGAACCGTCGGGAATCATTGGGATTCATGCTTGAATTCGTAAGGAATTCGAGGGGAGTCCCCGCAACGACCACGCGACCGGACAAATCTCGGACCTGCGCAGTATGCATGGTTATAAAA